>JANBPO010009531.1:0-44350 GCA_024336825.1 Amorphophallus titanum | reverse complement strand
GCTTTTCCCCTTGGGGTGCGCCAGTCCTCTTCGTCAAGAAGAAGGATGGTAGTCTGAGATTGTGCATTGACTACCGCTAGCTGAATGAAGTGACCATTAAAAATAAGTATCCATTGCCACAGATTGATGATTTGTTCGACCAGCTTCAGTTTGCTCGGGTATTCTCGAGGATTGATTTATGGTTTGGTTACTATCAGCTAAGGATTCGCGAGTCCGATGTGGGGAGGACTACGTTCAATATGAGGTACGGGCATTATGAGTTCTTGGTGATGCCATTTGGGCTCAACAATCGCCCCGTAGCCTTCATGGACTTGATGTCGAGGGTGTTCCGTCCCTATTTGGACCAGTTTGTGGTCGTGTTTGTAGATGACATCCTTGTTTATTCGTGGTCTGTCGAGGAGCATGCGTACCATTTGGGTGTGGTGCTGTAGACGTTGCGAGATCACTAGTTGTATGTGAAGCTCAACAAGTGTGAGTTCTGACTTCGCGAGGTACACTTTTTGGGGCATGTGATCTCTGGTGATGGCATTTTCGTGGACCCCGCCAAGGTCGAGGCAGTAATGCAATGGCTGAGGCCGAGGTCTGTGACCAAGATCCGGAGTTTCTTGGGGCTTGCTGGATATTATCAGAGGTTTATCGAGGATTTTTCTCGCATTGCAGCCCCGATGATAAGACTTACACGAAAGGATGTGCCTTTTGTCTGGGCTGATGAGTGTGAGCGTAGCTTCATGGAGCTGAAGAGATTGCTCACCTCGACTCTGGTGTTATTTTTGCCTTCTGGATCGGGAGGTTTCGTGGTGTGTACAGATACTTTCGGAGTCGGATTGGGTGTTGTGTTGATGCAGCATGGTAGAGTGGTGGCATATGCTTCGCGACAGCTAAAGTGACATGAGGAGAACTACCATACCCATGACCTGGAATTAGCAGCTGTGATCTTCATATTGAAGATCTGGAGGCATTATCTGTACGGTGAGAAGTTTGAGGTGTTCACTGACCATCAGAGTCTAAGGTATGTGTTTACTCAGAAGGATCTGAACCTCAGGTAGAGGCGCTGGATGGAGTATATGAAGGATTATGACTTCACCCTGTCTTATCAGCTGGGCAGGATGAATGTCATCGTCGATGCTTTGAGTCGGAAGGTCGCGATCAGTGCCTTGATGTTGAGGAAGTGGAGGCTCTGGGAACAAGTGCCCGAAGTGTCTTTCAGGCTCAAGATTCCCTGAGAGCCAGGTTTGGCAGTGCTTGCGAGTCTGACTGTCACTCCTGCTATCCGTCGCCAGGTGACAGAGGCTCAGCATGCAGACCCTGAGTTGCCCCAGATTTTGGCTATGGCTGATGTGGAGCTCGGCGAGGATGATGCTGTGAGGTTCCAAGGCAGGCTGTACGTCCCAGCTGAGGAGCAAGTGAGGCATGCGGTGTTACTAGAGACTCATGGGAGCTAGTACACTATGTATTTGAGTGCGACAAAGATGTATCAGAACCTAAGGAGGCAGTTCTGGTGGCCTGCTATGAAGAGAGATATCGCTGAGTTCATGGCCAGGTGCCTGACCTGTCAGCAGGTGAAGGCGAAGCACCAACGACCTGGAGGTACGCTTCAGCCCTTGGAGGTTCCCGCGTGGAAATGGGACCACGTGACCACTGATTTTGTGGTGAGATTGCTGAGGACTCCGAGCGAGCATGATAGCATTGGGTTGCTTGTGGATAGGCTGACAAAGATGACTCGGTTGTTACCGATCAGAGTCAACTGGAGTGTGCCCAAGTTTGCACATCTGTATGTGGAATGGATTGTACCTTTGCATGGAATCCCTATTTCCATCGTGTCAGATCGAGATCCGCATTTCACATCTGGTTTCTAGAGGAGTTTCCAGAGAGCGCTAGGCACCGAGTTAGCTTTTAGCTCGGCTTATCATCCTCAGTCACACGGTCAGTTAGAGAGGACCATCCAGACGTTAGAGGACAGGCTGAGGTCATGTTGCCTGGAGTGACAGGGGAGTTGGATTAGCCATCTGCCATTGGTGGAGTTCACCTACAATAGCAGCTACCATTCGAGCATCAGGATGGCTCCCTAGGAGGCATTGTATGGGTGACCATGTCAGACTTTGCTTGCTTGGTTTGAGGCTGGTGAGCGAGTTATGACGGGACTAGAGCTAGTGTAGCAGTGAGTGAATGTGGTGCACTTGGTCCGTCAGAACATGTTGGCAGCTCAGAGTCGGCAGAAGAGCTATGTCGACCGGAGGAGGCAGCCCCTCAGTTTTGTCATTGGCGATCAAGTATTTTTTAGAGTCTCTCCGATGAAGGGGGTGATGCGCTTTGGCCGGCGTGGGAAGTTGAGTCCTTGCTATGTTGGTCCTTTTCCCATCATGGAGTGCATTGGTGAGGTTGCTTATCGATTGTAGTTACCCTCGGAGTTGGCGTCAGTGCATGATTTGTTCCACGTCTCGATGTTGAGGAAGTATATACTCGATGACTCTCATGTTTTGGAGGATTCTATTTGGCCTAAGGTGACTCCCGATCTATCTCTTTCGGAGTTCCCCATCCGTATTGAGGATCGGCGAGAGCAGCACCTGCAGAACAAGGTTATTCCCGGGTTAAGGTGGTGTGGCAGTAGCACTCTGGCGGCGAGGCGTCTTGGGAGCATGAGGACGAGATGCGTCAGCAGTTCCCTTATTTATTAGAGTAAGTTCCTCTCCTCTTTCCCCTATGCTTTATTTTAAATTTTGAGGATGAAATTTGTTTAAAGGGGGGGGCTGCAATATCCTAGATTTTTTAGATAGTTTTTAAATCAGGATCCGTGAGTTTCAGATCACTTTCGGGGGCCCCGGAGCGCATTTTGCGGCTTACGAGTGTTTTTTCCTAATGGACCTTCGGAACCCCGTATAGGGCAAACCGTTGCGTTCCCCTACTCTAGGATGGTACTAGTGCGATGAGCGTGTTTCGTGAAATCACCGATGAAGAACACCCTATCGAAGATGAGGATGAAGAATATGAGGACGCGGCTGGCGCATATGCTAGTGGAATGAGGAGATTTGACAAGCCATCAGCCGCTGTAGAAGAGTCTACCAAAGAGATAAATTTGGGAACTAAGGAAGACCCTAGGATCGTCCTCATAAGTGATAATCTATCGTTATCAGAAGAAGAGGCACTAGTTAAGGTTCTTAAGGAATATAAGGACACGTTCGCTTGGAGCTATGAGGATATGTCAGGTTTGGATTCCACCTTGGTTGAACACCGCTTAACTCTCAAACCAGGGTCCGTCTCGGTAAAGTAAAGGTTAAGACGTTTCCACCCTCAAATGGCTTTGAAAATGAAGGAAGAGGTCGACAAGCTCCATAAAGCCAGGTTCATTAGAGTCGTCTTTTATCCTCAGTGGGTGGCAAACATTGTCCCAGTCATGAAGAAGGATAAAAATGTGAGAATTTATATTGACTTCTGGGACCTTAACCGCGTGTGTCCGAAGGACGATTTCCCTTTGCCTCACATTGATGTCTTGATCGATAATACAGCAGGATATGAAACTCTCTCATTCATGGATGGGTTTTCTGGATACAATCAAATTCGCTTAGCAGAAGAGGTTCAGGAGAAAACATCATTCACCACTCCCTGGGGAACTTATTGTTATGCCGTCATGCCATTTGGGCTGAAAAATGTTGGAGCCACTTACCAAAAGGCTATGATGGCAATCTTCCATGACATGATGCACATATAGTTGGAGGTATATGTAGATGATTTGTTGGTGAAATCCAAAACTAGGGCAGAACATCCCGAAGTCATTGTAAAGGTGTTACAAAGGTCGAGGGAATTCTAATTGAAAATAAATCCAAAGAAATGCGTGTTTGGTGTATCATCAGGCAAATTATTGGGC
The DNA here is from genome assembly GCA_024336825.1 of Amorphophallus titanum. NCBI lineage: Eukaryota > Viridiplantae > Streptophyta > Magnoliopsida > Alismatales > Araceae > Amorphophallus > Amorphophallus titanum. The sequence continues at coordinate 40,488 of JANBPO010009531.1, read as the reverse complement.
ATCATTGTAAGTAAAAGGGGTATTGAGATAGATCCCAACAAGGCTCAAGCGATTAGGGATATGCCGCCTCCCATGAATCTGAGAGAAGTTTGAGGGTTAATTGGGAGGTTACAATTCATCCACCGATTTGTGTCCCAGCATTCACAAAGGTGCGGACCGTTCTATGAGTTGACCAAATCAGGGACTAAATTCTGTTGGGATTCTAAGTGCCAGACGACTTTTGAAGGACTAAAGGAATATCTGGCTAATCCACCCGTCTTGATTCCTCCTACGCCAGGTAAACCCTTAATCCTTTATATTTCAGTCCTGGACGACTCCGTAGGAGCCGTTCTGGCACAAGTCGATGAAGAGGGTAAGGAAAGGGCAACCTATTACTTATCCAAACTTCTCAACCCCTGTGAGTAGAAATACACCGCCTTGGAAAAGACCTGTGTTGCCCTTGTCTGGGTAGTGTAGAAATTGAAACACTACTTTCTGGCTCCTGAAGTCCACTTGATTGCTCGCATGAACCATATTAAGTTTCTCTTGGAGAAGTCTGTCCTTACTGATAGGCTAGCACGCTGGCAAAGTTTCCTGTCCCAATTCGACATCACCTACGTCTAGCAAAAGTCGATTAAAGGCTATGCCATAGTCGAGCACCTCGCTCATCACCCTCTCCCCAAGTTCGATTCTGTTCGATCAGAGTTTCCAGATGAGGAATTAATGTCCATTAGTCAATCGAATGATGCGATGTGGACATTATATTTTTATGGAGCTTTGAATTCCCAGGGGGGAGGTATCGACATCGTCCTTCTGTTGCCTGAAGGTGTCGTCATCCCGGAGACATTTCAGCTTACATTCCCAGTCACCAACAATGTTGCTGAATATGAGGCTCTTCTTGCAGGACTGGAACTTACCTATTCCTTCTGGATCACCAAATTACGAGTCGTAGGTGATAGTCAACTTATCCTCTGCGAGGTGCTCACCAAATATCGTACCTGGGATCCCAAGCTCAAGCCATATCAAGAACTCAATGTTGCTTTCGCCAAACTATTCACTAAGTTGGTCTTTGTCCATGTTCCTCGCCATCAGAACATTCTGGCCGACGCCCTTGCTTCGTTAGCATCATCATTAAGATTCCCTCTGGGTAGAAGGTCGGAGCCAATCTTCATCTATAAGCTTCGCGTCCCTGCCATCCATAATCCTTCCTATTTAAAGGTCAAGGAAAGGATGGCCCTAGACGGAGAAGTTGTTCAAAAAAAGGAGATCATGTTGGTGGAGTTGGAAGAAGAACTGGCCGACGAGGAGAAACCATGGTTCTATGAAATTGTCAAATATTGCAAAGATCAGTCTTACCCTGAAGAAGCCACAGCAGAAGATAAGAAGGCCATAAGGAGAGTGGCCCAGAAATATACGTTGGTTGGAGGATTGCTGTACAAGAGAAGTCTCATAGGTGTTCTTCTAAGATGTCTTGATGACGAGGAGGTCTAGAAGTGTGTAGAGAAAGCACACTCAGGACTGTGCGGTGGCCATGTAAATAGTCAAATGCTTGCTAAAAAGATCATTCGGCAAGGCTTTTACTGGCCCACCATGGAGAAAGATTATGCTGTCTATGTCCGTAGGTGTGTCAAGTGTCAACTTCACGCCGACAAGATCCACTCCCCAGCCTCTTCCCTCCACCCAATATCTTCCCCATGGCCCTTCTCCATGTGGGCATTCGACATCATTGTTCCTCTTGGTGATCTCAACTCCCTTACCAAGTAAAAATCTTTCATTCTCACTGCAACGGAGTACTTCACCAAATGGGCAAAAGCTGAAGCTTACGTGGAAGTCAAGGCCTCAACGGTTTGCAAGTTCATCATGAAGAATATCATCGCCAGGTTCGACATTCCCAGCACGATCATTACCGACAATAGGCCGCAATTCATTTCTCAGGATCTTCAAGACCTCTGCAATAGGTATAAAATTGTATTACATTATTCATCACCCTATTATCCACATGGTAACGGCCAAGCAGAGGCCACTAATAAAATACTGTGGCTAACCACAAGGGTTGGTCGCAGCGGTATGTGTATATTATCAAGTCGAGAGACTTCGATGCCTCCGATAATTGGATGCGCAGAGGCACTCGTCCCACCTGGCGTGATAGGAAGCCCCCCATCAGGGCTAAGGATCGCCAGAAGTTGAAGGCCATTCTTCAGTGTCCTCTCGTTGATGCGGACTTCATTCTGACTTCGGTACTGCTCCGGGAGCTGGGGTTGAGTCCTCCATTACCGTAGGGTACTGGTTTTATTCTCCCATCAAGTCGCGTCAGTTGGGGATGGTACTTAGTTAACTTTGCTCTGCTTTCAGGGGCGCCCGAAGTTCCGGTGTGGAGCTACCAAATTGTCAGGTTGCCGTAGTTTGCTCCCCGCCCCGTGGACCAAGTCGCTCCGGGGGCCGGCCAGGTGTCGATTGTTGCCCCCCAGGTCGAGGTTGCGTTTGCCCCGGGGAGGCTGCAGTGCCCCGTCCCGGCCGACGTCCCTCTGGTGTGTTTGCCAGTGACATCTGCAGTGAGTGGAGGGCCTAGCCCTCAGCGAGGCTCCCCTGAGGGAATCACTAGTGCAACCGATGAAGAATCCACCATGGCTGGTGGTAGCCGCACCCCCCTGACTAATGACGAACTGGCAGCGCTGGACAACCAACATCGAGCGAGGAAGAGAGGGAGAACTTCCACTCCTGTCTGGAATCGTGTTCCGCCTCCTCCGCCATCCGAGATGCCCCCTTCTGGGGCCCCGCCGTCGTCGTCAACTGGGGAGTCGGTGGTCGCTCCCCCTGTGTCAGCCCCCACGGCACGAGGGCGAGACAAGGGCAAGGCTCCCGCTGCCGACGACGCCAATGTCCTCCCTCCATCGGGGTCCCCTCAGCGTGGTTAATCCTCGCCCCCCGAGGACTTGCCATCTGGGCTGGCTGGGATCGCGACGATCGTTGATCTCATGGGGAGGAGCATGCAGTGGTACGAGCATACCTGTGAGTTCGGTCCTGGCGCTGAGAAGGAGCTGACGATGGTAGCCTCGAGAAGTGCGTGTCTGGTCGTCAGTACTTTTGGCTTGTGAAGGCATCATTTCCAGGGTCTTGCTCGGATGCTGGAAGCCAGCCAAGCCCTTCAGGCGGTGCTCGAGGAGCACCTGAAGGGGTCTGAGGCTGTCAACGCCGAGCTCCACAGACATCTGGTCCAGCAAGGGCTAGCCCTTGCCGAAATGGAACATGACTGGGACTCTTTTCGGGAGCGGGCTGGCTCGACCAAGGAGCGGGTGGCCAAGCTGGGGGCGGAGCTCCAACCCATGGAGACCCATGCCCGGGAGGCCGAGGCGGAGCTAGGCCGTGCTACGTTCTGTTGCATCCCTATAGTTTTGATGATGTCATACACCATAGGTCAAGCATTATAAATTCTCACAAGAATGTGCCTTGGAAGTTATGCATATCATATGGCTGTTTTGTTGCTGACTATTTTTATTTTTGATGAAGCCAATTTTGTCCTTGGGGTTAAATTCTTCACATATTGCATTAGGCAGAATAACCCCATGCACATCTCCAAGTCCATGCATGTTTTAGGTTGAACACTAAAGTCCATGCATTGTCTGCATCTTGCATATATAGGTCCATGCAGGATTTTGATACCTGCATGACTGAAGTCCGTGCATGTTTTGTCCTTGCATGTTCTAGCACTATTGCAAACATAAGTCCATGCACGAGTGAGGTCTGTGCATGTTTTTGCTCTTTGCATTTTAAAGTCCATGTAGATAACAGAGTCCGTGCACTCTTCAATGTTTGAAATATAGAGTCCGTGCATACTTCGCTTAGCTACATATAGAGTCCATACATGATCTCCTTCAGCATCTCTTGAAGTCCATGTATTTTTCTGTACTAAGTCCATGCACATTTCTGTTAACTAAGACACTAAGTCCGTGCAAATTTCTGATAAGTGACACATAAAGTCCGTGCATATTTTTCGATCAGCGTCTCATAGCAAGTGCAAGTGTATTTCAAGTCCGTGCATCTTTTTGCCTTTGCACATTACTGAAGTCCGTGCATACCTTGAGTCCGTGCATGCTTTTGCTTCATGCATATTTTTCCCTCACGAATATTCAGGTCCATGCATGCTTTGCTTCACGCTGCACAAAGTCCATGCAAGTTTTTACCTTGAGCAAAACTAAGTACGTGCAGCTCACGGCAGCATAGCATAGCAAGTCTGTGCATGATTCATCTCTGCAAACACAAGGTCCGTGCAAACTTGTGTTGCTGCACATAAGTAAGTCTTTGCATAGTCCAGGTCCGTGCATGTTTAGGAATGTTCACCAAAGTGTGTGCATAGTCTGTGCATATAGAAGGTCCGTGCCAAATCAAGTTCGTGCATACAAGGTAGGTGCAGTTTTCTTGCTTCACTAATATTCAAATCCGTCGATACAAGGTCGGTGCAGCTTTCTTGCCTCACTATAACAAAGTCAGTGCACATCTGCCTTAGCCATCTAAAGTCTGAGCATACACTGTAGCATAGTCAGTGCACATCTTCCTTAGCCATCTAAAGTCTGAGCACAGCTTTACTGATATCTAATTAAGGTCAGTGCATATCTGGTCTAAATTGAGACTAAGGTTTGTGCTATGTCTGCTCTTCCACGTGGTGATTTCTAATTCACTGTAAGTGGTCATAAATGATACTCTGTCTTTCGCAGGGAACAATCAGGTTTGCAAAAGAGGCACGTGACCTCTGAAATAGCAGAAGGCTGGCTCGTGGATAAAGGAGGCGAATGATAAGCATGTGATCCGAGGAAAGGAACCTTCTATTCCCTAACACGTGGACCAATAGAAGTTCAGTAGGGTTTTGTTGCTTGATCCATACGAAGCCCCTGCTCATATATAAGGAATCACTACCCTTCAAAGAAGGGTGTTGGAGAGAGAGCTGCCGAAGAGAACTTTCATTATCTCCATCTGATTAGTGGAGCCCCTGATCATATTTCTTTGCTGCTCGTTTCCCCTTTCTTTTTATGCGTTTAGGGTGATCTCGTGATTTTCCTTTCATTTGTTTACATAGATTTCCCCCCTTCTTTTATTGGCTTGTTTGCATGGGCTACAGTGTTTATTTACTTATTTGTTTACTTATTTATATCTCCCTTTTTTTCTTTTTTTAATGTATTTTATCCAAATTTCCCTAAATTTCATTCGTTCTTATTTTTTGTATTTTATTACAGAGGAGTGGGCCGTTGAGAGGCCAAGAAGGGGGTGTGCCGGCGAAGAAGATGGGCGGAGTGTGTCGGGCTGGGCTGGGGGTTGAGTGTGCCGATGAAGAGGTGGGCGGAGTGTGCCGGGCTAGGCGTTAACGAGTGCACCAGCGAAGGAGTGTAGGGTGTGCCGGAGAGAGGCCAGGAGCCAGGCGTGCCGGCGAGGGGTTAACGAGGGTGCACCGGTGAAGGTTTTAAGGAGGGGTGTGCCGGGGAAGGTCTTCAAGACCTGTACTGGCGAAGGGCTGAAAGGGGTGCACCGGTGAAGGACCGTGCTGGTGAAAGGGTGCTAGGCGCGTACCGGTGAAGGAAATGCTAAGGCAGGTGTGCCGGACAGGGCGAGGCCCGTGCACGTGTTTGACAATGCCCGTGGAGGTATTGGGATTAAGGTCCGTGCAAGTGGGGTTAAGTCCATGCATGTTTGGGCTAGGCTGGGCAAAGTCCATGCAGGTTTGAACAAAGGAGCAAAGTCCATGCAAATGTGCAAGGCTAAGTCCGTGCAGGTGTATGCAGAGTTAAGGGTGAAGTCCATGCACATTTAGGTAAGGTCCATGCGTGTTTGGATTGAGTCCATGCAGACTGGGTAAGGTCTGTGCAACGTGTCCATGCATGTGTGTAGAGTTAAGGGTGAAGTCCATGCACATTTAGGTAAGGTCCATGCGTTTCTGGATTGAGTCCATACAGACTGGGTAAGGTCTGTGCAATGTGTCCATGCATGTGTGCAGAGTTAAGGGTGAAGTCCATGCACATTTAGGTGAGGTCCATGCAGATGTACAGGCTTTGGAATGAAGTCCGTGTAGGTTTTAGGCAAGTCCATACATATGCACGGGGTTAAGAGGCGAAGTCCATGCAGGTTTGGACTAAGTCCGTGCATATGCACATGGTTGAAGACCAAAGTCTGTGCATATGTACGGGGTTGAAGAACTGAGTCTGTACATATGCACAGGGTTGAAGAACAAAGTCCGGGCACGTTGTGCACAGGGTTGAAGAACAAGGTCCGTGCATGTTGTGCACGGGGTTGAAGAACGAAGTCCGTACACATTGTGCACGGGGTTTAAGAACAAGGCCCGTGCACGTTGTGCACGGGGTTGAAGAACAAAGTCCGTGCACATTGTGCACGGGGTTGAAGAACAAAGTTCATGCACGTTGTGCATGGGGTTGAAGAATGAGGTCCGTGCACGTTGTGCACAGGGTTGAAGAACAAAGTCCGTGCACGTTGCGCACGGGCTTGAAGAACAAGGTCCGTGCACGTTGTGCACAGGGTTGAAGAACGAAGTCCGTGCAAGGTCCGTGCACGTTGTGCAAGGTCCATGCACGTTGTGCAAGGTCCGTGCACATTGTGCACGGGGTAAAAGAACAAAGTCTGTGCACGTTGTGCATGGGGTTGAAGAATGAAGTCCGTACACGTCCGTGCATGGGCGAATCGAAGTCCGTGCACGCGGGGCCAACTACTGAAAGAAGGTCTGTGTACATAGGCCAAGGTTAGTGCATGTAGCAACCCTAAATTTCTAAAAATAAAATTTTAAATAAAATAATAAATAGTGACTTCTATCAAGTCACCATTTTATTAATTAACGGCTCTATAAATAGGCGTCACTTGATCAAGTAACAACCCTTTTCTAGGACGTCAATTAATCTCGAAAGGATGGTAAGAGTCCAACCAGGAATAGAAAGGAAATTAACGCCTTGCGTCAAGGTGCCATATTGTAAAATGAAGACACAGTAGACATGCGTCAATTTAATAATTAACGCCCCCATTCAAGGCGCCATTTAAACAGTGCCCTCAAGAAAGGCGCTATTTCACTGTAAATCATAAAAACGGCAAGATGCTGTCGTGACGGGTTCAAACAGGGAAGATAAGGTCGAAAGAGTTATCGTTAATCTAGGAAAGGGATTTATATGTGGAAGGGGCAAATACTAGTAGGTTTCTTTCATTGTTATCTCGAATCCTAATCAAACTCTAGCCTAACGAGGATTTCTAAGCCTATAAATACCCCTGCCATCAACCCATGAACCCCCTGTTCGTCAACTACTGCCAAGCTACGGTAAGGAAGTTGGTCTTCCTTTCTGGTTAGTGTATTCTCTTCTTCCTCTTCTTATTTTTGTTTCCTGTGAGATGCAGGAACATCGATAGAAGGAAGCAAGTTGACCCCCCCTGCTGCCTACATCCTGCTGCTTTCTTCTTCCTCCTACGAGCCGCCACAGCAAGAAGAATTCCACTTGGTGTGGTTATTAAGAAGCTGTCTTCCTCCTGCGTGGAAGAACGTCTAGAAGCCTTCCTTAGTTGTTGTTACTCTGTTTAGAACAGAGTATCGTTTTCTTCTTCCCCCAAGTACCCAGTTCATCACCCGTCAGTACAAAGAGGTAGGAACTATTTCTCAAGTCCTGGATTATACTATAGCTAATAAGATCATGCATGCATATAAGTCTAGATACCATGATTTTACTGCATTTTATAGATTCCTATTTTTCAAAAAAATTGTGACCTGACCTAAGGCGCTAATTCTTATTTTCACGCCTTCCTTCAAGGCATCAATTAGTAGATGACTTTCATGAAGTCGTTGTTTGCAAGAGTATTTAATAAATCAACGCATGTTAAAAATTTAATAATTTGAATCCATGATAGTTTAATTCTTACATGAGTATAGTTCTTGAAGTATTACTCCCTTGACAAAAGGATAGGAGGCATTTGAGGGAGGTTAATACACGACATTGATGAGGCTGACATGCTAATAAGTCGAGAGAGACTACATAAGGTATGTAGAATATCCTTGGAACAACTTGAGAACATAGCCAATTGCCCCTTGAACATAAAATCTAGCAAACTCTTGGTAGCCATATGGGTTAGCACCATCCAGGTAGAGAGCCCCTCTTGATCAGTTATCTGAATAGCTATAGAGCGAGAGGAAATAATAGCATCAATAATAGAATCTCCGACGAGCAAAGAGATTTCCACCGGCCTCGCTCTTAAAGAAATTGGCACCAAGGCAAGAGAACTCTTCTTGGCAACCGTCATAGGCAATATGGGCTTATCATCCCCAATATAGCCGGGGACCAGGACACAGATTGGCATTCAGCAGATGAAATCTTGAATCTTGAAATGAACAATCGGCACCAAACTGTCCTGTCTTGGCTCATCATCTCCCTGGGAACTATACCCAAGTGGCACCAATGGCAATGCACACCCGTTTCGTGGGGTGGAAATAGGTAGACGAGCGGTGGATGTAGAAGGCTTGGAATGCGTGGAGGCTTCAATGGGGATGGTGTGTTTAGGTGGAGGAATAGGGGTCGAGGCAATGGCAAGTTTGAGTGCGGGCAAAGGCGAAGGTGGAGGTGTAGGTGAAGGTATAGCCTGCTCAGGCTCGGGCAATGATGGCGAAGGGGATGGAAAAGGCGGCAAAGATGGTGAAGGTGATGGAATACGAGTCTTTAGGAGAGGAGGTAGTGAAGGTGGTGGTGATGGGTTAGGCAATGTAGTTGGAGAGGGTAAAGGGGGAGGTCATGGTGCCCACCATCGACGTATCGGCACAATGCGTCGAGCGGCATTGGGGGTAGAAGTAGTGGTGGGGGAAGTGGTGGTATTGACCTGAGCAGAGGCTTGGGTTTGTGGAGGCGATGGAGACAAGGGAGGAGATGATGAAGATGATGGGTTAGGTGGAGATGGAGATGTAGGCAATGGGGTAGACGATGGAGCGGGTGCAACACTAGATAACGGATCACAGGAGTCGCCCTGGTCTTGAAATGGAGATGACTGCCTGGGCGGCACTTCTTGCTACTGCTGTTGGCTGTGAAGATGTAAAATGACTTTGTGAATCACGGCCCAATCAATCCTCTTCTTGTCTTCCAAGTCATAAACATAATCTCGGAACTCGGGGCAATCCTCAACCAAATGCCCCTACTAGCGATGAAAATTACAGAACTGAAGCATATTCCCAACCGAGGGTCGACAAGGCACAATCGGAGGAATTGGCAACGTGTGGGTGGCCATCAAAGCCCTAAAAATATCTAAAAAATACTCTGGCAATGGAGGATGAGGAGCTCGCTTCGGGTAAGAGGAATGTCGAGGGGTAGGAGGTGAAGGTGGAGAAGGTTGCAGAGAGGGTTGTGGTGGTTGTGTAGGCAAGAGTGCTTGGCTAGTGGTGGAGGGACTAGGCAATGGGGTAGGAGAGGGAATATAGTGGATGACATATACCTACTTGGGCTGTGGAATTCCCCTGACTAGTGGCAGAGATGGAGAAGGGCACGTGGACGCGGGAGGCTGACTCATGGAAGGTTGATATGTGAAGGTTTGATATGCGGAGGTGGCTGTGGCGTAAGGCTGACTCATGGAGGGCTGACTCATGGGAGCATAGGGTTGGCTTGTGGAGGGTGAGGCGTAAGTGGAGGTGGATGGTGGAGACTCGGGGTCAAGGGAATCTTGGATTTGTTGGCAAATGAAGTGGGCTCGACTATATAATTATTTCTAGGAAGCAATATCATTAAGGGCTAAGATAAACCAATATTCTAGCGTTGCATTGGATATTAACATCTTGATCAGCTCCTACTCCGGATTATGCCCTGGGACTTGTGCGGCGAGGCGGAGCCATCGATCGAAAAAGGTGCAGAAATCCTCTTCAGGCTCCATCTTCTCATGGGCCAAATCCACCATCGAGTACTTGGGCCCAATCTGGTCTTGATATTACTGAATGAATCTCTGTTGCACAGCTTGAAAATTCACAATCTGCTCTTATCATAAGGAGAAGAACTAATCTCGAGCCGGGCATTCCAAGGATAGACCGAATAGGTAAGCCATCAAGCGTTGGTCGTGTCGAAACTGGGTCTACTCATAGAGGAACTCCTTTAAGTGCACATAAGGGTCACCGATTCCACCATAACGACGATATGCGGGAATTTGCGAAGATGGCAGAAGCCGAATATTTTTGAATGCGAATGGAACACTTAAGGAGGATTGATCCGACATTGAAGTTCATCAAGCTGGCTAGGTTTAAGCAATCATCTCCTGCGTAGGGAGAAATCAAGAAGAATATGGGCCAGCTTGAGTAAGAGATTGTGAATATGAACCAGGATGATAATGGGCCGAATAAGAGGATCTGGACTGAGAAGAAGGGAAGCCCATTCTAAGAGTGGAAGGTGTTGGGTTGATAGACCAGGATTCAGAGGGGGTTGAATGAATCCCCTTCAAAAAATTTATAGCAGATGAAACCTTTTTACCACACTTAAATGCGACTGATGAATTCTAAAGTCTTAGCACAAGTGTGTCCCTCAGGCACACAGTCAAACACTTAGCAACAATTATAAGTTCGAACAGAAACCACCCATAGACTTGCTTCAAATGAAGAGCACACAAATAACTTGAGAAAGGGGTAGAAGATATGGATGATCACACCACAAGCAAACCACTGCATAATAGATTTTTAAGGTGGTTCGGTCAACCAGACCTACGTCCACCCCTCACCCCAAACCGGAGTGAGGCTTCCCTTGCAAAAGTAAGAACCGCAGACTCAGTCTGCAACAGACGCTGCCAAACAGCTTGGACTGAGGGAGACAAATCCCTCAACCTGATCTTGCTACCCACAAGATCAGCACTGGTCTATTTTTGGGTTTATTGAAATATTTTAAGAGATTTCAGATTCGACTGAGTCAATTATTCATCGGATCGGCCCTGGGCCTTCCGGAAACTAAGCCGCAAGCTCGCGCGAGGTTCATACTCAAGCGCGGTGATCATTCCAGATCGAACAAGTTTATTGAGTTAAGATTATTAAGTGGTTTATTTACTTATTCGAGTAAAAAATTCGACAGCATCTCCCCATCCCGGAGGATGTGTCGGGGAGAAGCGGGGAATACTCACGTAGTGGAGCAACCCCTAAGAGTCGGGTGGCACAACGGCGGCTGGTAAAACCTGAACGGATAGGAAAAACCCCGAGGGCCAGCCTACTAGGGGCACCAAGTCCGTAGGTGAGGGCGAGCGAGTGAAACGACATAGGACGGGAGCGAAAATCCTGAGGGCTAGCCTACGAGGGGCACGTGACCCGAGTCGACACCATGCCCAGATCGAGATGACCGATAGGGAAGGAAACCCCGAGGGCTAGCCTATGAGGGGCACACATCCCATGGTCACCACTTATTCCTTTCGGGAGAGTGGATTTGATGTTGGGATGAAACCCTATCAGTATTCACCTTCTAGCGGCCCACAAGGGTACATGCCATTGGAGGACATGACCTTATGATCCGGTGGTGACTCAGAGGAATGTTTCCCCCTCCCCGGTCATAAGACTTCCTAGGAAAACAAACACATGTAAACTATATGTCTAGAGTAGGGGAGTCATTCAGCCAACAAACTAACTATGATTAATTATATGTACAATGAAGGTAGCCGGTTAGCGAGTTAGCAGGTTAGCATTCAGAGTTAGCAAGGGGCATACGGACTATGGAGCTCACAGAGAGGATCGACATATAGAGGGGGTTAGGTAAAGCAAATGTTCAAATAGTTAACAGACTACGTCAAGACTATAGGGACAATCACCCTCTCCTCTGCTCATGGTTGCGAGCAAGGTAACCATGAAGGGATTGATCCCAAAGGATGGTTAGGGGTGCAGACGCGAGCATGCTCCCGGCGGTGATGAAACCCACAGCAAGCACATGAGATACTTGACACATCCATTTCATTGGAAGAACCCCGGGGAGGGGGATGACATTGATGTCGCCCTTGGGTAACCCAGGGCATGTTCGGCACGAAAGAACCCAGATTCGAGAACCAAATGCATGGGAAAACAATTGGACATACAGATCGATAGAAAAGAAATAGCGATGGCGTCAAACGCTCAATCTGTTAACGCACATATATGTATATTACACATCCTGCGAACAGGAAACAATTACAGATATCTTAAATTTCAGCGCCGGCGTTGATGCTCGGTCGTCGTCTACATTAAATGCAAGAAGAAGTCACAGGGGAAGGAATGACAGAGTGATGGCAAAAGGGCCGGTATGGGAGACGGCTCATATCATCGCCCAAACAATAGAGCACCCACGAGGGTGATTTTACACGGGGGAAAAATAGAAGAAGAAACAAAATGATCACTCTTCCACCCACCTAATCCCTTTACGGCAGAACAGAGTATCGGGGTGGTTTCCCTCTCCGGTTCCGGGCTTGCTCAGACAGAAGGACGGCGACGGTGGAGACCCTCTCTCCCCCTCTCGCTCTCTCACTCAGTGGAAGGGATGCCCGACCGACTTGTTTCCCAAGATCCTTTTTTCTCTCTCTGTCTATCTTCCGTCTAATAATCTGTATCTCTTTCTTCTTCTCTTCTAATTTTATAGAGGGAAGTTACCCGGCGCCACAAATGGCGCGCCGGGGAAGACCGCGCCGGGGAAGGTGCTTTAGCAAGTTTTTACGCGCCGAGAAGGCTTCTCCAAATTTTTGTGCACCAAGAAGAGGTTCCAAGCTTCTTTGCGCGCCGGTTAAAGGGGCGCCAGGGAAGAGGGCCACTTTTGATCATTTTGGCGCGCCGGGTAACATGGCGCCGGGGAGGGAAGCACGTCGGTGAAGAAATTTGTTTTGATCTTTGCGCGCCGGGAACCACCGCGCCGTTTAAGGGGCGCGCCGGTGAAGCGTGGCGCCGTTTTAACTCCATTCGCTTGTCGAAAGCTAGCCGATGAGTCCAGGGATGATTCCGGAGGTCACCGTTGATGATTCTTACTGCCGCGGCTCCTGGAAAACTTGGCAAAGTGTTGATGAAGCTCTCGGCTTGCCGTAGGACTTTATTCCGGATTCCGTATGTGTTTAGTTCGAGCACGTAGGTTTCCTTGCTGCCACGGCCCTTGGCGATACCGAGTCGGCTTCACTTGTATTTGCAGTTTTGATTGCTTCTTCGGGGATGGACCCGAGTATTCCCCCGGGCTCTCAGGTCCTGCTTCAGCGGTTACCCGTGAGGCCAAGCATCTTCTCTTTGAACTTATCTTTTGTTCGGCTTCCGTCATTTTCTTTCTTTTCTTCTTTGTCGGCATAGGAATACCCGACTATAACTTAAGACCTGCAAAAGTAGAAGTCTAAAAACGTTAGGAATATTTTCAGTGTCAACAGCCGTCTGTTCGGAGTGTCCGGACGGGATGTGTCCCCCAGGGGTTGACTTCTCTTTGCCGTTGTGATTCTGGGGATGGCTTCACGTTGGCATGGCATCCCTTCGGAGAGTCCGAACGGGACGTGTCCTCCAGGGTCTCTTCGGTTGGAGCCATTGTTGCCGCTGGACTGGCGGGGACGAATGGGTGTGTGATTTTGCACGTCCACAAACGCTCCCCACCCACGGGTAGCGCGGGTGAAGGATGAGCCGAGCGGTGCTTGTGGGTGCACTGGTCCTCGGGCAAGGCCACGGGTCCTGACGTCCGGGGAAGTCGATGGATCCAGCCCGACGTGGGCCGGGTGTTCATTTGGACACGTACGTCTAGATGTACATTCTCGTTGTGCACGTATACGTGCGTAATTTGTTTTTAATATCACAGTATAGGCGTACGTATATGCGTACTGGGACCCGAAGTCCGCCATACCGTAAAGGTTATGGCGTTAATTACGCCCTTCCTAAGAAGGACAACCCTTGATTAAATGCCAAAGTAGGAGGCCTCGGGGGGCATTTAAATGTTTAACGTGCGTATATCGATGAAAGGACGTATAAATGATGAAATTATTTGAGTACACGGATCAAATCCGGCAGCATCTCTCCTTGGCTTCGAATTGTGCCGAGCAAGGATAGGAGACCGTCCATGCAGTGGCGGGACGGAATCCGAACAATGGCTAGGGCACTGTCCCTCGATGTACATCTTCAAGGGGCGTCCCAGCTGGTTGGTTTTCCCCAAGGGATAGAACTGAAAGGGGTACGCATTGACGACGCTCCCTTGGCTTATTGGGGTTTATTCTTGTCAAATCACCATTCCGACAGCATCTCCCCTTTACTTTAGGTTGTGCCGAAGAGGAGATAGACCATCACCCACGGACAGCCGGGATGAAAGTCAACACGTGAGAGCGCTGGGCTCCCAAACGGTGTAATCACCTGAGGGTGACGCTTAATATCCCCCTTTGAAAGTCGACGGGACACATGCAGAGGCAGAGTCCTTCGACCTTACGGGGTTGTGGGCGTGCGGGCCCGATCTGGGACAACGGAATGTAGGGGAGGTCGTTCCCCGTTAATTTATTTCCTTGGGATCTTTAGTGAAAGCTCATGGGCATCCCCCGGATGTATCCAAGAGGGTTAGTGGAGGTATAAACGGGGTATAGGAAGGTTTCTCGGCGCGGCACCCTGGGCAAGTGGAGGCTGTCGGTGCGGCATGGTGTTTGGGGGGTTATCGGCGCGGATGTGGGATTGACTGAAGGAGCTCACAGCGCGGGAGTCTCTCGGTGCATGAACCTCCGCGCCGTGAACTATTCCCGGCGCCGGGAGGTTTTGGCGCCGAGAGGCTCCGGCACCCTGTTTGGGTTTTTGGGTTTTTCTCAGAGGGATTAGGGTTCAGAAACTGATTTGAACTGGATTTAATCGTACCATGGCTTGGCAATAGCATAGTTAATGAAAATCAGGGGATGATTGGAGGGAGATTACCCTGCCCATCACAATTTTGATCCCTGGAAAAACCTGTTGAATCTCATCATCTGTCTCCCGGGAACCAAGAGATCAATGTCTCTGGCCCCAGGGGAGGCTTTGATGGTCCCTGGGATCAGGGATTTGTACTATGAGAGGGATTAGGGCATTAGGCCCTCTTCTTTATTGGATATTATGGTATAGGTAGCCCCAGAAGCCAGGAGATAGTCTGCCTCCGGCTCTGGGTACTACCGCATCAGAAGCAAGGACCTAAACTATGCTGCAGTAAAGCCGTTGAGCCACACAGTGGAGTGACATATCTGTGGCAATCATCTCCCGTTACAAGAGATATTAAACGGGGACAGCTACGAAATACACCCATGGATTGGCACACTTTACAGGAAAAGATGCAGTCAGAGGAGATAGAGGATCAAGAGCCCCGTCCTTTACTCAGGAAAGAGGGAACTGAGGTACATTGAGAACATAATTTAGGAGAAAGAAAGCTGACATCGATAGATGAATCTTCGAAGCAGGAAATTACATCGGAAATCAAAAGAAAATGCATGGGAGGGGAGGGCGGAGCATTGACTCCATTCCCTCCCCGATACCCACCTTGGACTTCCGATTCCTTGGGCTCTCTTTTCCTCTGTCTCTTCTTTCGGGTGTGAGGGGAATGGGTTAGCTGCTCTCTAGACTCTTGTATGAGTTTCTTCGGGTCTCTCTTATGTCTGTAGGAAGTGAAGGGATTTTATATCCCATATGTCATTTGCTTCTCGGAGGGGTGCAGTCGGCGCGCTTCAGGTAGGGAGAGAGCTCCCGGCGTGCACAACTAAGTGGAGTTGGGCCATCTAGCTTCATCTCGGCGCCACCCCTTCTTAGGCCCAATTAGGGCTTTTAGCTTCATATGTGTTAAATGACATTTTATGGTCTCATACGGTTGTATCTAGCTTCAACTAGCCCATTATCTCATTCTGTTGATAAATTCATTGTCTCATCGAGTTGCTCGTCTCTTGGTCTCATGATGCTGACTGTCTCATGTACTTCATAGTGTTAAATTGTCTCATTGTCTCGTAATACTGGCTGTCTCATGTGCTCTTGGTCTCTTATGCCTGTCAGAATCCTTGGAAGGCCGGTCTCATCAGTCAATCGACTGGATAGGAGTTGGTATGGTTTAATCAATAATGCCATCAACATGATGACAATGTCGGATAGCAGCCTGGCCACAGAGGGGTTTCAGCTGAATATAGTGTTGGTATCAACGGCTCTTCGTCAGTTCTGACTTTGTAAGAATCTTCTGAAGCTTCATTTTCGTCTTGATCTTTTTCTTTGGTCTCATTTGGCTCTGCTCATATTTTACATGTCAACAAATGCCCCCCACCTGCGGACGACGTAAGCGCAGAAGAGCGGCACGGCGTTTGCGGGTGCATTACTTGGTGCCTGACAGTATCTGCTAACCTTCTTTAGTGCTTCAGCTTCACCGTGCTGGATTTCTTAGATTATCAGCTGAACGGCCTTGATTGCGTCAAATTTTCATATCTTCCTCAAATCCTTCTCTTATCTTTTTCTCAGTTCATCACACCCTAGGATCTCGGCGCGGATAACTTCCCGGCGCGGCACCCTTCTCGACGTGGATATATCTCGGCGCGCCCAATTCACCACGCGAGAGGTTCTCGGCATGCCAATGCACATGGAGGGGGGGCTCTCGGCACGCAAAATGCCACGCCGAGAAGCTTTGCCACTTTTTACTATTTATGGCGCCGAGTCTCTCATTTTCCTCATTTTTACCTAGTGTTTCTCTCTCTTCACCCTACTTATCGGCGTGGGCGGTTCGATCGCTCCGAGAGCGTGCTGTCCCTTGTTCGCCAGGCTTCTTTTGGAGGTGGATTATTATCCTCCACTTCATCTAAAGTCAGTTGACCTTTGCACTGGAATATGTCAAAATGAATAACAATGTGTGCAAAAGTGTTTCTTTTTTAAGGAAAAAATAGTATGAGAAGCTAAAGGAATTGATTATAGGAGAGTGATTGGCCAGATCACATGTGATACTAAACCCTTAATGCACAGGTCGAACCCTTAATTGCAAATGGTTCCCATCACAACCCACACTCTTCCACTTGGATTCGCCAAGCCATATGATGAAACATGGAGAAACTATAACATAGCCAGCAACACTGGTTGGAGATATAAACGATTGATTGGAAGATATGCATGGAATGAAAAATGTAAGTGCACAAAACTATCATTCTTGTTCTCTGGGCCAAAAAAAGAGAACACAGAATAGAAAGAAGTCTGACTGAAGGGTGGATGCTATATAAACACTAAGTAACAGCCAACCAAAAATTCATGACTCCATATGCTAGTCAAACATAGGATGATTAACAACTTGCACCACCAAATGGGAGGCAGAGTTTGGGAAAGAAATTTATAGCACATGCCAACAGGATTATAGAAGAATAATAAATATATACATTCCTGATGGTAGCAGGCAGTTTGCAGCATACAAGCCATGCAATGACACTTTGAACCAATAGTTAAGCATCAACTACCATGTAACACTTTGGCTTTGCACAAGTTAAGAAGATTATTCAGAAAAATAAGAATAAAAAGATAAGAACCATCCTGTGCTATCAACATTTCAGCTAGATGAGCCACAGCTTAACTAAAGATAATATGACAGACAGATGGTGCAATGATAAAACTGCAGTAGTACTATGCAACACTTCATATGCAGTGCAGCATCCCAAAACCTTCTAATGATCACCATTTTCTGAAACAGTATTTTAAGATGGTTAGGATGACAGTAGAAAGGCAAGCAATTGCACCTTCTGACCAGCACTACACCTTCCTCGCATTTCTAGCTCAGCATCACCAGTCTGCATGAGTACCTGTGATAAAAAACTTGTTAACAACAACCTGCATTAACTAAACCGGTCAACTAAAATGAATTATTCTACTAACCTTGTAGCTGTAGGATCTAGTTCCAGCACCTTCAGAATCAGAATGAATACTTATGTAATCAATATCCTGCCCCCTGTATGTTTGCTGCCATAATTCCCTGATAATCTTGTTTATCTCTTCCATTTTCATTGTGTGAAAACGCATTAGTGCCCTACAAAAGACATGACCATTTGAAAAAATAAACTCGAGAAGATTAAACAAACTGCTGCAAAAATACTTCCATTGGCAATCCAAGCAGATACTTTACGACATTCAATCATAAAGGAGTCCACGATGTAGAGAAAGGCATCCCATGATATGGTTCTTTGACACTAGTTTTGTCCTCTTAACTAATGGGCAGTTATTTTCAGAAATACAAGAACACTCTCACTTTCATAATGACAGTTTTCCTCCATGTTATGCTGTGAATTCTTAATCTGATTGTCATGCTCAGGTTGCAATCTGCCTTGGCATTAGAAACAAAATTATAATCAGACCTGGGACATGCACGGCAAATGTGATGCTCAGGTAGCTCAAAGCCGATGCATACTTCTCTATGACAGTAATGGGTCAATATTGAACTTGGTGCAGCTGAATCTGAGTCCAGGACATATATAAACCATGGTATTTTATTGGATGCAGTTTCCCACACCCAATCCTATCTACTAAATGAAAGTCGTTCAGTTTCTCAGGTTCCAAATCCATTAACCTAGAGCAATTCTGGGCTCCACATCCATTGCCGAATCAACAATTATGTATGCAAAGTAGGTCAATGAAGATGCAATCACACATAAAACCAGTCCGAGCTCAGCATTTTCCAGGTTAGTCATCACATGCATTGGTTTCAATTCCTGCTCCAATCTTTGTTGAATTCAGACAGAACCAACTCAAATAGATCATACAACCCAATTTGGTCCAAAATTGGAAATCCAGATACACTGTATGCATGTATTACTTCACAATTATCTTGACCTCGATGATTCGGTATATACTACGATGAGTCTTGAGAGACTTTACTGTCCATTATTAACTGATTATTAAGGCATAAAAGGGAAATCTTCAGCATCTACTTTTCACCCATGCACTGGATGCATTTTCAGCAGTCACCTTAATTCCTTTCCTCCAGGTAGGCCACTTCCAACAGTTTTCTTCCCTAGCAATCCCCTGCCTAACTCCTTTTTCCTTCGACTTGGTTCTCCCTTTGGAATAAGAAGAAAAACAGTAGAGTGGAGAATAATTTTATTCATCAGTCCATTCTATAAATAAATAGGAATTCCCGACATTTTAGTGATGAGTACCCAAGACATCTCGCGCCCCACCTGTTCATAGCGCCACAGTTGTTGGGCCATCTCCGGATTGGAGTGGAGCAGGCTATGAGGCCTTGGTGCAGGCAAGCTGCGCAGACGTCGAGCCTGCGCAGCGGAAGCATGGGAGGCCTCTCGCATTCGACAAGAATCTGCAACAGTTGGGGCTCCCCATTCAAGGGTTGCTCCATCAAGGCGCGCTCTTGCCCCGCTGGCCAGTTGAGGAGGCCTTGGAAGAGATCTGTCAATGCCTGAAGTTGACAGCGCATCTCCGCCAATTCGTCGACGGCGATCTCCCGACGTGGCCACGTTGAAGAAGACGCTTCATGTGATTCCCGGTGGGAACTAGGGCCTTGGTGGAACCCTCGGCTGCGATTGCTGGTGTTACGGTAGCTCCCACGGGGTGCCATGGCTTTTTGATCGGATTCCCACAGGTGGAAAGGGAGGTGGTAGGCTAGCGTAGAGGCCTATGAATGGGGCTCAAAAGATCCCATATTGGAAACTACAAAGATGGACATGTGCTTACAAGCAAGACCCAAGTCTTCTCCTTTGAGAGCCCTTTTACTAGCAAAAAAGGACAAAATCCTATGCGAGATGGTGGGAGGGTATAATGGCAGATATGATGACTCGAGGAATAAAACATCACGTGGCATAATTTCAGGTGTACGCAAATACTCTATAAAACATAAAAATATATAAATATGAATAAAATGTAGTATATATATTTAACATATTTGTATAAAAGCTATATTAATGTCTCTTAAGACGGACAAATGTCGGTAATGGAAGGGGGTAAAATGAAGTACTGTCCCACGAGCATCTATCTCATATATTATTTATATATCCGTATATCGTAAATAAAAGTGTCCGCCAAATTCTGAAATCTGACACGATGAAACACTAACTCGTCGTAAAAGCCGACTCACATCCAACAGATCCGAAGGAGGCTCGGCATTTTCAGATCGGATTCCGACAGACCCGATCCGATTTGCTTCCCAAGCCGCCCAACATCGCATGCGTCCCTTGTCACATTCACCACTACTATTCACCCTTTGATTAGCCCCGGCCGGTGTCCGTTTTGGGACCCAGATTGATCCCAACGAAGCAGGCCCCACCCACGCTCTTTGAGCGTCCCCATCACCATACCTCATGATCTGATCTGGGGGTTAGTACTGGTGCCGGTCGCCCCTCACCGTGCGGATCTTCCAACAACGTCTCCACGTTGGCTGGTTAGGTTTTAACCCAATCGAGAAAGTAGGAAGAGATCCACGACTTAACCAAAAAGACAAGAAAAGAAAAGATCCGTGAAACCAATAAGGGTATCTTTGGTGTGATCCAGAAACGGACTCTCCGAAAGCAGAGCTTCTCAGATCAACACACGTTATCCCTTCCCGAAATTATCACCACACCCACTGTGTACCCGAAACCTCGAGCACAGGACACACACAAATAGCGGTCACTCCATCCAAACCCGTTACAGGTGTAAGCAGCCCAATCTTTCCTTAAAAGTCCCGGAAACAAAGTTTTTGCAGTTGTTTAGTCAACTATGATTCATTATATCCTTTCTGGACGTATACCATTGGATGGATATCCAAGTCGGCCACCTGGATGGACCTCGTAAACCCATCGGGAGAAACATCAATCAGGACGTAGAAACCTCAACCCTCCATCCACCCTAGAGTCTTCTACTTCAGCAATGCTCTCAGACTTGGACGAGGGAGGTGAAGGCATGATGGCCTCGGCTAAGGGGGGTCTGTCGGGCTCAGCCACTTTGGGAGAACCCCAGGCATCTGTAGTTCCCACACCCGTGGGGTTAATGCCAGTCCAAGAAGTCCCCTTCGGGACCAAGTGTCTGTCACCCCCCAGCATCGTCAGTCCTCAAAGCGTTGAGGAGCAACCGTCTTCTGCCACCCAAGATGGCCAACCTTGTCCTAGGGCTTCATCCCTAATCGCTCTGGACTAAAGTCCATCTTGTACTCAATTTTTCCTTTTTCCTCTTCTTTTTTGTAGGGCCTCAGGCTCCTTTTTTTTTTTGTAAGGCCTCAGGCCTCAACAACCCCTATTTTAGTCAAAAAGCCTTCGTACTATATCAACGCGCCTCACGCCACTATATCATCGTATGATTTGCTTACCATAGGCAGGAGGTGATAGTTCAATCATGTGATTCCCCGCTATGCCACCTAAGCATAGAATTCAGCGTAGAATTTGCTTACACCCAATGGCAGGGTCATAATGTTGCTATAATAGATTTGGTTCCTTGAAAGGGCCTCACATGTCTCTATTGTGTCCCTGTGATTTTAATGATGTCAAACACTATGACTCATCATGAGTCTACATGTGCATAGGATTGATTCATGTTTTGAAGTTGAAGTCATGTGCATCCGATCCTGTCATGATCCTACCATATGCAGAAGTTTGTGTTTGAATGCTAAATAGAATAGGTTCTAAAGGATCCTAAAGCTAAGCCAAATTCAGTAGAGCTCATGATTGCAGTGCAACAATGGAAGTGGCGCAAGCAGTTCAGCAGAAGCCAGCAGTTCAAAAGTCAGCTTTAAGTCAAGACTGGTGCGTTTAGTTTGGTCAACTGAGATGTTCTACTATAGTTCCATTGTTAGAGGTGTAAAATAGCTTAGCACAGTTGAAGAGCTAATAAGTTGAAGCAGAGTTGATGCTAACATGGGTGACGTTGACGCAGCCAAGCCAAACCTCAAGCAAAAAGGCTTCAAATACCTCAAGACTGTTGAAGGAAGAGTTTGAATGAACAAGTGCCCAACATCAGTGACAAAAGGCCTCTATGGGAGACAAATGGTCACTTAATGGTGACAAATAGCTAGATGGAGGTGACAAATAGGTGGGCATGTGAGAAAAGAAGTTGTCAAGAAGAAAATTCACAATGGCGTTGACGCAATGATCCAACAGCGTCGGCGTAGCCAGGACGTAAGAGCCAAATCACCCGCTGGCAGAAGCATCTATGCTAATGGATTAGTGGTGATAGATAGCTAGTTAGTGGTGACAAATAGCTAGATAGTGGTGACAAATAGCGTATAAGGGTGAAAATAGCCTAGTAAGGGTGAAGAATGGATCAACGGGCTAAAAGCTTTGATGGGCGCAGAAGCTGTGTCGACGTAGTGCTCAATAGCGTCAACGTAGTCTCACACAAGATTGAAAGAAGCACCAGTGGTGATGGTTCTTTGTAAATAAGGGTGAAAAAGAGTTACCTAATGGTGACAAATGGTCACTAAGGGTGAAAAATAACTTCTAAGTGTGAAAAATGAATGTTGGAGCAAAGCACGTGAAAAATGTTGAAGCTGCGTTGACGCCATAGGGTCTTCACATTGGCGTAGGCACCTTGAAGCTTGTACAAGAACTGAGCTTCTAACAAGAGCAACAAATGTGCTTCATGGCTGACAAATAGATACACAAAGGTGACAAATGATGGCCAACGGTGAAAAATATCTCATAGAGCTGAAGAACATTGAACAAGGAAGACAAATGGGTTACAAGGCAGACAAATAGTGTAGCAATAGTGGGTACCTTTAAGATAATTGACAATCAATATTTAACATATAGACTTAGACTAAAAACCTAGAGTTCAAGAAAACCAAGGCTCTGATACCACAAACTGTCATGCCCTGAACCGATAGCTGCGGAAGACATGCTTGGAACGTGGCAGTGATTTATTCATGATACAGAGCAAACCATAAGACACCACACAAGATAACATAGCGCCAAAATAAATATAGGCTTTATTAATATCCTTAAGTCAAATTTCATATCCTGACTCAATTACATTAATTAAAAAAAAAGGTAATAAAACTCAAGTTACAGGACTCAAAGAAAAGACATAAGTCTTCACGACTCTGGAACTCTCACTCTTGCCCCTCCCCATCGGTTGGAGTAGTTTCATTATTACCTGAAAAATATTAAGAGAATGCTGGGTAAGCAAGAAGCTCAGTAGGAATTACTCTTTATCATCAGGCAAAGTATAAGTGATTAGCTATTTAAGGGTGCACAAAAATAACAATAATACATATCAGAAACAATAACCATTATCAAGGGTAGCAAGGTAACAAGGATGCTCAAGTAGATAAGGTAGGCAAGAGGCATGTACGAGAACAACATCAAGATGGAGAGAAAATAGGAGCAAGTACAAGACATTGCCAGTACTAGAATTCATATAATATGTACAAGAGATTACAAGCACTTGAATTCATATCAACAACTTGTCCCTTCCGGACCTTATAGTCAAACATATCAAGTCACACATGTACGGAAGATGCCCATGATGTAAATGTCTAGATCAAATCTTGCATATAGTTGGTGCAATGTCACACCCATTCATTATACTGGTACATGTCTGGGCTTTGCCTCGCCCCTAGGACCATATCTGGGCCCTTATAGTTCATGCCTAGCATTGAGTGTCAAGTTGGACCCAAAGTCTCGTATCATATAATTCCAAATAATTTACTAATGGTATCTGAGTTCCAAGAATAGCTCATGTAATTCAAGAGAACATGAGTAGGAAAAGGATTTCCTGGAAGACTAGCAAGCTTATTGATCCAAAAAGGAAGCCATTTAGGAAAAATGACTTGAGAGGAATATCAAATGAATATGATTCTAGGATAGACCCAATATAGGCCATAATCTCAAGGTACAATAGTCAATAGAAGCTAAAATGGTTCAACACACAAAATTTCATGAAAAAAATCAAAATCTTGGTGGCTAGACAAAGTAGCGGTCATACCACGGCCGCAATCAAGAAATAGCAGTCTATCTGAGACGGCTACCTTCCTGGCTGAGTCAACACGGCTCCATCGACTCACTTAGCCAGTGCGTCGACTCTCCATAGGATGGAAGTAGGTTGGGTCGACTCATATGGCATGGAGTCAACTATAGGCATGGGAAACAAGAAGGCAGTCTATCGGTCGACCTCCAGAGAGAACCTCTAACATAAGATGAGATTTAGCCAGCAAGTTCAATGATTAAACAGGGTCCCCAGTCGACCTATGGTATGGTTGGATTGAAATAGGGTCCAGTCTACACTACCATGGTCAATTGAGGCCATACAGGTCGACCTAAATGGGGCGGAGTCGACCTGGAGCAAGGGTGAAAGACTAGACAAGTCTGGCACACAGGCCAGAATAGAAGGCAGAAGGCGGTCAGGACTTGGCCGCCACCACAAGGTAGCAGTCCAGTAATGGCTGCTATCTGGTCTAGACTAGGCAGAATAGTCACAACTTGGACTGCCCCACATGAAATTTCGATCGAGTCATTGGTTCAGGTGTTTAGGGTATAACTTGTCTGGCATCCTAGTGAGAATCTCAGGCTCGCGGGCTCTTATGGAGGCCTTGAAATATGAACACCTAGTCCGACAGAAGGAGTATCTGACGGAGAGACATTCGATGCTCAAGAATTAAGGCTCCAAACATGCGAAAAATAAGTGTGATCGATCCAGTCGATACCATCGGAGTGGCACGACCTTCAAACAAGTTTAACAAACTAGCAAGTACTAAACAATAATAAACGAGTAACAGAAATAACTAGCAATTTTAATCCATCATTTCACAGGTTACTCTACTCTTTTCCAATGGCAAGAGGATGACAACATGAGGAATAACATAAGGAACAATTTCAATTTAGATTAACTATTCCATAAACCCTAATTAGTAGTGGATTAAGTGACTTAATTAACCCTACTTTCATGCTGTATAACATGAGGTAATAGGGTGTAACACGTGCGAAAAATAACCAGACTTTTGTTATAACAGGAGCAAAAGGCTGTCAGAAAGAGGCCGCCATATGGAATAGGCGGTCTTCCAACAGCCACTACCATCATTTTTATATCTATTATATATTATATATATATTTTCAAATGAAGTAGGTGGAAGTCTGTTGGCCGACCGCGACTTCAGGTGGTGGTTGCTGGTGCACTGCTACCTGAACCCGAGCCCAGACAACCGGTGAGCTCCGATACACCTTGGCTAAATCGCACGATTCGATCTGTATAGTGCATAAAAATTGGGGAAAAGACTACCACAAGAAAGAGGACTCGGAGATGCACAACATGGCATGCTTAATTGAATGATAGCATGTGGACGCACAAAAATGCACGCCCGTATGTCCCCGCCAGCCCAGCAGCAACAACGGTCCTGACCGAAGAGACCCTGGAGGGCACGTCCCGTCCGGACCGTCTGAAGAGACACCATGCCAACGTGAAGCCATCCCCGGAATCACAATGGCGAAGAGAAATCAATTCCTGGAGGACACGTCCCGCCCGGACCCTCCGAACAGACAACATGCTACCGTGAGGCCATCCCTGGAATCACGACAGCGAAGAGCCTAAAACAAAACAACCTTTGGAACAAAACAACCTTTGGTAATGTCCATCAAAATTTAAGGCAAGCTGAGGATGAAGTGCTGGTAGCTGAACTGAAGTATGACTGTGATCCTTCAGAAGCCAACTTCCAAAAGGTGATTGTTAATGAAGACATGATAGTAGACAGCCTACCAACAGCCCTGGCAGCTATCTCCAGAGGGCCCGCAATTACTTTTTAGAAAATCGAGCTACCACCTCCTGAAGCTCGATAGATGCCGCTATGCATTTCCATCATTTTGAATAAATTAAGCATAGACGCAACATTGGTAGACACAGGGGCATCCATTAATGTTTGCCCTCTCAACACTCTCAGAGCCTGTAACTCTCAGAAGATCTACTGAGGCCAACCCCGACTACTATTGCAGCATATGACAATTCAAGAAGAGCATATCATGGGGTAGTCACCGTTCAGGCTGAGCTTGGGCCTCTTATGATGCCCATTGAATTTTATGTACTGGACATTGACCCTATGTTCAAGGCTATATTGGGTCACCCGTGGATTGACAATCTCAGTGCCGTACCATCCACTACCCACTAGTGTCTCAAATTTCCTTTCCAAGGGAGG
The DNA here is from genome assembly GCA_024336825.1 of Amorphophallus titanum. Classification (NCBI taxonomy): domain Eukaryota; kingdom Viridiplantae; phylum Streptophyta; class Magnoliopsida; order Alismatales; family Araceae; genus Amorphophallus; species Amorphophallus titanum. Next base: position 14,503 of record JANBPO010009531.1, on the reverse strand, counting down.
GTGGTCAAGGTAAAAAGTATATCCACAATCTAGTCTGTCAAGGCCATCTCGGAGAAAATTTTGTCGACATTATGGCCCAGCAGTCGGCAGGTCATCTCAGTGCTAGATCTTGACTTTCCATGGGCTTATGCGCCACGCATGCCTGCCACTGCACCAATAAATATCAAGGAGAAGCCAAAGATCTGAGATTCAAAGGGCTGGTCCATCATATTGAAGCTTGGCTATCAACCAGAGAGGGGCCTTAGTGTATAATTGCAAGGGCAGACCAAATCGATCCCCAAAGGCAAGAAGATGAGTAGAAGGGGTCTTGATTACCGAGAATCCTCATTGTCAATTTTGGGTGATTCAGAACCACTCAGCTGGGATTATCGCCAACATTTTGTTAAGGGCCCTCTCCAGCCAGGAACATTGAAAACATCACCATGCCAGCCCGAGGAAAAGGATATAGCTTGTACAGTTGCCGCCCTACCATTGCTACCGAAGGGGCCCGTTGATGATATGGTCAATTTCAGTCAGGCTTTCGCGGGGTTATTTTATGAAGAAGATTGCTGCCAGAAGAACCAGGAGGTACAGCTTGTATAGTATGAGCGGAAGAAGTCAGTTTACCACCCGCGGGAAAGGGTGAGCTTGCCTATCACTTTTACTTGGTCTCCTTCCCGCTTACGCACATTCTTTCAGATGCTGGACTTTTTACCTCACTCACCTCCTATGATGATCAAACTGCCATCTTTCCAAAACTCAACAAAATTCCTCATTGTCAAAGTTTGTGACTGTAGGCGCTGCCCACCGATTGATCTTTCCACTCCATTTTTCTCTTCCTCTGATCCTTTCATAGATCTCTTCTGTCCATCTATCTATCCCCCCGCCCTTCCTCCTCCTTATCTCTCTTCTTCATCTTGTTGCATGATCTCCACTGATCTCTAAAAAAAATGTCAAATTTTAAATGGAGATTTTAGTGGAAGATTACGCTGTCTTCCATCCATCCTCCTCCCAAGGGCATGAAGCCCCTGTTCCCCTTCCATTAGGTTTTCTCTCTCCTAGGTTAGATATATTGTCTATCGAGTCTAGGGAAGTAGGGTCTAGGGCTAGAGAAGTAGGGTCTTGTTCTAGGTCATCCAACCCATCCGTGCCTGAGCCGCGCCCGCTGACGCGTCATTCTAAATCCATTCCTAATAGGTTCTTGCAGGATCTAGCTTAGCGATGCCGTGCTCTTCTAAAATGCCCAAAGTTGATAGCTACAGCGATTGTGATAGAAGAAGATGAGGAGCAAGACGGGGTGTGGAGTGATGATGGATTAGGTGTCTATGAGATCATGGATGAGAAGGACCCGGTCGATGTTGAGGACAACAATGTAGATGACACTGCCGATTTATATGCCCAAGGCTTGAAGAGATTTGATGAGCGATCATCAGCAGTGGGTGAACCTATGAAGGAAATTAATCTAGGAACTAAAGAAGACCCTAGGCCCATTATTATTGCCACTAATCTCCTCCAGAAGTTGAAGAAGAGTTGATCAAGGTCCTGAGAGTGTATAGTGATTCTTTCACCTGGTCTTACGAGGACATGTCGGGTCTTGACCCCTCCTTGGTAGAACACCTATTAGTGCTTAAACTAGGGGCAACACCTATTAAACAGAAGCTAAGGAGATTTCACTGCCACAGGGCCTTAAAGATGAAAGAAGAGATTGATAAATTACACAAGGCCAGGTTCATTAGAGTGGTCTTATATCTTCAGTGGGTGGTGAACATAGTCCCTATCATCAAGAAAGATGGAAAGGTGTGCATTTGTATCGATTTTAGGGATCTGAATAAAGCATGTCCCAAGGACGATTTCCCACTGCCTCATATGGACGTATTGGTGGACAACATGGCCGGATATGAAGCTTTGTCATTTATGGATGGCTATTCAGGTTACAACTAAATCCGTCTCGCTCCTGAGGATCAAGAGAAAATCTCCTTCACTACGCCCTGGGGCACGTACTATTACGTGGTAATGCCGTTTAGTTTGAAGAACACCGGTGCCACCTATCAAAGGACAATGATGGCTATATTCCACGATATGATGTATGTTTATATGGAAGCTTACGTGGATGATATTTTGGTGAAGTCGAGGACCAAAGAGGAACACCCCACCATTTTAACTAAGGTGCTTCAGAGAGCTAGGGAGTACTAGTTGAAGATGAATCCAAAGAAGTGTGTTTTCAGAGTCTCTTCAGGGAAGTTGCTAGGCTTCATAGTTAGCAAACGGGGGATTTAGATTGATCCTAACAAAACTAAGGCCGTCATGGACATGCCCCTGCCTAAGAACATCACGGAGCTTCGAGGATTGATTGGACGTTTACAGTTCATTAGAAGATTCATATCCCAACATTCTCAAATGTGCTGCCAGTTCTATGAATTGCTAAAGGCGGGGGTCAAATTTTAATGGAATGAAGATTGTCAGAAGGCCTGCGAAGATTTAAAATATGGAGGCCCGTATTGACAGGTAGTTTTCGTAGATGTCGTATTTGCAGATACGACGTTTATGATCAGGCGGCTAGCGGTAAGGAACGCCGGTGCTTATCCCAGTTTTCCGGCGTTAGTTCCTGGACAGTCCAGTTTGTGGCACAGGGAAGGCGGGAGAGGACATCGCGCAGGTATTCCAAGGGATTGATGCCACGCTTGGGTCCTCCCCGAATCTCCAAAAAAAATCTATTTTCTCTCGATCCGAGATTAACCATAGTTGCTAAGGGTCCACTTCCCAAGGACACCTCGAAAGGTGGAGAGGTTGAATCAACCTTAATTGTCAATCACAACGGCCTTTACCAATATAAGCAATTGAGGGATTACCCCAAGCATTTTTCATTGGACAAATATTTGTTTGTATTTATTAAAAGCTATGTCCCAGATGACATGGACGAGGATAATCTGCTCTTGCCAGCTGAACGATGCCATCGTGAGAGAGCAATTCTTGAGCTACAGACAGCATCTCGGGTCTTGTGCTACCTCCTATCCAAGTTTTCCACTAGGTTTCACACATCAAATTCAGTTCCCGGCAGCAGATCAACTGGGCTTTTTCAGTACAGATGCTAGTTGTCACACAAAGATGTGCACAATGATGCCAGCAGTCCAGGAGTTATTTAGCGAACATAAACTAGGCTTGGATCCTGTTTCTGGTTTGTTTCTGACACCCTCAGCTTTGTAACATGCAAGTGAAGAGTATGACAAAATGTGTCTTCTTGACAAGATCATGACTGATTCTACACCGAGTTGGCACTAGAAATGGTCAGTGCTTTCTTCCCACTAGTTTCACTTAGGAGCCATAGAAGGATTGATGGGAATACTCCATAATTACAATGAGATTGGGACCTTATCGAGATTCCCCACGCAATTACAGTGGCGCTCTATGGGTACACTTGTTATATGGGTTTGCTTCAGGCTTTAGTGGAAAGGTTTGGCCGCCAGTGGAATACTTTTGCTACCGCCGAGGGCAAGACGGCCATAGACTTACGGAGTTTTCATCAGATTTCAGGTCTTCTTATTTTTGGGTGTCCTTACAAGGACGCGACGCTTGATAATTTGCATAGAAATTACACCACGGGGATAGGACAATACGGGTTGCCCCACGGTTTCCAATATTTGATGAAAGTTTGGCAGGATTTAGCCAGGTTGGAAAAGAAAACACTCCATCTACTTCTACCAGCACTGCGAGGGTTAGCCTCGATGCATGGATCCGTCATTTTTACAACGAGCCATTCTGTTTTCATGAGACCTTTGTTGAGGATGACAAGCCATAACTTATTCTGAAATTGAAGAAGTTCAAGCGATATCTGTTTGCACCAGAGAATAGGGGTGGAATCCCCTTAAACTGTCGGACAAGACATATTTAGCAGCTTATCTCGCCTATTAGCTCGCCACCTTCGTCATGCCATACGGCGAAGGAGACACTTTGCAGACCGAGTTGATATACCATGCATGCCTTCTTGTTGATGGTCAAAAGCTTGCCATTGCGCCTGCCACCTAGGCAAACATGTATCATGCTTTGGGGAATTTAACCACTCACAGCTCTCCCCAAGACATAAGCATGTTGATGGCCACCCATTGTTTGAGTGCTTGGGCCAATTTGCTACTTCCTAGATTATGTCAGCAAGTTGATTCGGGGGACGGACTACATAGCCTTTGGAGAAGTTGACAAGCTCTCAGAATGCTTTAATTTTTTTGCTCACTGACGGACTACATGGCCTAGACTTCGCGCCCAACTCATAATTTCAGGCCATACACCGTTTAGAGGCCAGATGATGTGAATTATCATCTTCCCCACCATCCAAATCCTAGCTGTTCATTTGATGAGGATTGACTTTGTTGCACGAGACCGAGTGTCCTTGTTTTCCACAACGGTAACACCACTTTTTTAGAGCCATACTATCTACACTGCTTTGCACGAAATTTCGGGCACGATCAGTCCGTTCCCCCGCATGTTGATTTTCCATTAGCAGGGCGATTATGCAGAAACCATGACACCCATTTAGTGGCATCCAGCTAGTGGGATTATGTTTTTAGAGGGGACCAGAGCCAGGTTGTACTTTCTCAGATAGAAAAAAAGGTCAACTAGTTTGACATGTACTATGCCCGCTAGTGGCTCAACCACAACAACGTTTTCAGGCAACCTTTACAGAAATTGAGGCAGGCTGAGGAGGCTCATTTGAGAAGAAAGGATTTGCCTCCAATTATAATTGAATATTCTTTCCGTCGCACTCAGTTTCCACACATTGCTAATGCAGTCCAAGATTTTTGTGCGGCTTGGGAAGCTGAAAATTGGTCCATTACAGTGGACCTGGGGGCAATTAAGCCTTCAAGGCGTCCAACCGCCTTAATGGACTCAAGGAGGTCCGTTAAATTCATCTGTGCCCAGGAAATAAACTGCCTGTTCTCTCTGTTTTCCCTGCCAGCCTTTCTTACAAACTCATACACATGTCCATTGTTCTTTGCTAAACCTGCTCCCATCCATGCATTCATTCACATCACGCACATTCACATCCATTCACAACCGCCTATCCTCACATCCATTTCCACAAAACATTTCATACCCTCATGCATGTTCAAATTTCCGTTTCACTCACAATCACATAACTCTTCTCGCATTCATTCCATTCATTCATACAATTGCATCCATTCATATACATACATCCACAATTGCACAAACACAAAACAAAAAAGTTCTTTTCCATTTCACTACAACAAGTGTCACATAATGAATGTCACATGGCAAAAAACCAAAAACCAGAAAACCAGAAAAACCAGAAAAACTACAAAAATCATAAAAATAGATAAAGATGTCACTCCGCCGGTCTGTCACTATCCTCAGTGCCCTCGTGTTGCCTTGACGGTGGCTCCATGGCGCTATGCTCCTTCTCTTCCCTCGGGAGGGCCCTACGGCCTGAAGAAGTAACACTAACTACATATAATAAATGGACGCAAATGGAGTTAAAGCGCGATGTGAGCACAGACTTGGTTATTAATCAAATGGCGTCGTCAAATCACTGTCGAACACCTATCGGTCTCTCTTTAATATTCGGGTAATGACCCGATATGGAAACATGGAAAAGTAGGATAGCGGCGATGTGTCAATATGCTCCCTACCAGGGGCGTGTTTGATATCTATTTCCGGGGAGATGGGGTCGGCTTCATATATGGATGAACCGACCTTCACAGAATGTTGGCTTGTAACATTAAACAAGCAAGACCACGACGGGGAAGAATGCCCTGGGTCAAGGTTCAAGTTACGAGGCACCTTTAATTTTCCCCTTTCGTAGGGCCACGGGGGAATGAAAGCACCGAAGGAGTTTGCGAAGCTAGTCTCTTGCATGTTTTAGGTTTGATTAGACTTAATTACACCCAGTCGATTTTTGTTCTATTGTGGCATATATATTTCTTCATTTCAGCCATAGCCCGTCTATGATTCCGTTGGTATTCTCCACCCTTCCTTTTTTTATTAATGGTGTTCAAACACACGTGGGTCTGATCATGCAAAAGGCTGAATTAAATTCACGAGACCAACCCTTGGTACGAGTTGGAGGTCAGTCCTCACGCATAGTGTCAGCTGCCAGTCGGGCGTGACCCAACCTTCTGCATGCCACCATTTCATATACCACGGGGTCATGGCACACAAGCACAAATGAGGTGTGATGGAATGGTTAAATGTATGCAAAGGGGGGGCTTCTTTTATTTGTGAAATGCACAGGAAGAGTTGGTTTTGTTTTTTATTCATGAGATGCATGAGGGGTCCTTAGATGATTTGCTTCCCTTTCTTTTATTATGTGATTAAGTCCATAGTCATGTTCGGCAGTCTGTCACTGTAGTGTTCAGCTCAGCTCTTCGTGTCTTCCACAGTTCTCTTGCCTTGGTTAAAGTGTTCTATTGTCGTTCGTTTCATTTGTTTATTATTTCCTTTTGTCTTTTAATGTGTTATTATTTCTGGTAAAAAATTTGTCAGCATCTCCCCTTGACCCAAATGCTGGGGGAGGTGAAAGGGGAACACACCCACAAAGTGTGGCGTGACCCAACAAGTCAAGGCGTGCGCGTATGCAGCAACACCTTTAAGAAAACTTCGAAAAACCTAGAAATTGGCGAGTGGGAAACACTGAGTAGATCACAGACCTAGCAAGGGGAATGTCGGGCCAAGCCCTCATAGCCCCATGGGGAAGCAGGCACTGGGTAGATAAAGAAAGGGCTACTGGGTCACAGGTCACGGGCGCGCCAGGTAGGGGCAGGCGAGGTGTGTGACGGGCAAGAGTGCAATGGGTGTGTCGTTTGAAGGCCTGGGTGGGGTGTACCTGGTGAGGCTAGGCCGAGCGCACCCGACAGAGATAGGTTAAGGGTGTGTCGGGTGGCAGGGTGGTCAAGCACGCCGAGTAGGAATAGGTTGGGTGTGTGTCGGGCCGCGGGGTGGTCAAGCGTGCCGGGTAGTAATCGGTTGGGTAGGTGTCGGGCAAGGCAGGTTGGCCGCGTCGGGTGGAGTTTGGTTGAGGGTGCACCAGCTAACGGCTGGCTGAGGTGTGCCGGATGGGGGGGCAGGTTGGGGTGTATAGGCTGAAGATGGGATGGGTTGCACTGGTTCGGGTGGAACCAGGGCGTGCCGGGTGGAGGTTGGCTGAGGGTGCACCAGCTCGAGGTAAGCCAAGGGGCACTGGTCGGGGATGGATTTGGACGAGGGATAAACTAGGAAGGGGGAATACATGAGCTTTGAGGAGGGGCAGTAGGCTCAAACTACTTAGGGGAGGGGCACACAATGCTCACAGGGGGATTTCCCCTTGACACAGGAGATCCTTGGAAGGAGACTAGCCTGATGCCATCACGCCAAGACACTACCCATTGAATTGGATAGACTAGCGTTTTGGAGAGCGGGCAATGCAAGGAGTAGGGAAAACCAGAGGGAAGAAGAGGACAAGCCACGAAGTGCATTGCAGGGTGAGGGCTAACCAGAACGACAGAAAGAAGAACACATTTTCTTTTATTCATAGCGGACAAGGTGGCAAGAACCTCAACTGAGGGGCCACATACACGGCTACACAACAAGATAAGAGGAAAGGAGAACAAGAAAACCAGAGAAGAAGGGAATCTGAGGAGAGGGCCGGGGTCAAGGAGGGGCGAAGGCTCCCTTCTCTCTCCCGTCCCTTCCTGTTACATTCAGGGACTCTCTCTCTCCCTCTCTCTCTACTGCTTACTCTCTCTCTCTTTTCATTGGCTCCTTCTCCACTGAGCTCCTTGAGACTTCCCAGATACAGGACCAGCAACAGCTCTCCTTCTCTACCTCTTCACTCTGTAGCCTTCTTGTGCGTTCCTCTGAAGATCCTCTCTTATTTTCTTCAACGTGAGAGGCTTTTATACCTCTAATGGCACTGATGTTTCTTGCAATGGGAGTCAGTTTAAGGTTGACCCCCAGTCTCATCCCCGACAGAGGATGCCTGCATGCCTGGACTGGGCGTTGACACCTCAGCGACGTGTTAGCTAGCTTTGACGTGATCATGCTGCGCGCCAAGGGTCACCCGGAGTGACTGGTGTTGTCACGCCCCGAGCCTTTATTTACAGCGGAAGACTCGCTCGGGGAGACGCGAACAGTCGACATGGTAAGCCTCTCGCAAGCAAGCACGACCAGAGCGCAACACAATCATACATAAGATGCAATTGCACAAGTATATACTCAAAATTTCATTTCTATTTCATTAATAATCAAATACTCCATTACAATCACTAATCATCCTTTGACAAGTTGCTGGACTCAATAAATCAGAAAATTACATTGACTCAATCTAGACATTACGACTCCTATGTCTTCGCTCGTAACTTGATCCGACTCACATACTCAGAAGACGCACAACATAGTGGTACTGTCCCGGAGTAAGAGAACGCAATAGTTCACCCTGCACAGTGTTCTGAAGGCCCGACCTGTAAAAACATATGGAAACCACTAAACTCAATCCGGGGCCGACGAAAATAATCCAAAAAAATATTCAAAAAAATCTGGGGCATTACAGAAGATCTCTGGGAACTATCACCTGTAGGGAGTGAGTGACAATCGCAGCGGCTATCGGTGCAGATGGAGAGGGCGGGGAAGCAATAGTTGTCGATGGGGAAGGCGGCACATCAGTGCAGATGACGAGGGGGGGGAACCAATGGTTGCCGGCTGGCGAGGAAGCAGCGACCGTCGAAGTGGAGGGAGCGGGTGGGGAAGCAGTGGCTGTTGGTGGGGGGGAGTAGCAACGACGGGAGATGGCGTCACCGTCGCGGATGACAGCATTCGCATGTGATGGAGGCGATGGCCGCTGGGCGTTCTCCATCCTACCGGCGTGTCCTCGACAATGGGGAACGGGGGTAGGGAGGGGCGACTCGTGCGGCGAGAGAAGGTGAATGGGGAAGGAAGATGCGCGCGTGCCTCTGCTTCGAGAACTTTCCACGCTAGGAAAGAGGGGTAGGCGAGAGAGAGAGAAAGAGAGAGATCGGGGAGGTGAGGAGACCCCCTTGGATTGCTACTTGTTTGAGTTCATCAAGAGCTATGTCCCTCCCGGCATGGAGGAGGGAGATTCGCAGGTTGCTGGAGCGCGTCGCCGGCTTGAGCGGGCGATTCTGGTAGGCAGGGACAGCCTGCATGGAGTTACTTTTTACAGCTTTCTGAGCTTCTTTGGGGATTACTGGAGGCAGTGTCAATTATCCAGTGCTGAGTGCCTGGGCTTCTTCAGTAGAGTAGATCAGTTTGGGGTCCCGGTCAGACCAATGGGTCCCACTTCCTGGGACTTGCACGGCCACCATCGGATAGAGACAGAGGGCATGACTAGGCTGGTGCTGGAGCCGTCTGGACTGTAATACGCTGGAGAGGGGTACGATGACCATAGCCTTTTAGATGGGATCATGCGTCAGAATGTTGTCAGTTGGTACGGTTGTTGGGCAGTGATCTCTTCGCACCGATACCGTCAGGGAGCCACTGAATGGCTGATGGGGATAGTGCACCACTACCGGGTGCTGTTGGATAGAGCCGACATCAGGTATGCCGTGACTGTGGCGTTGTACGTATACCTGTACTATATAGGGTTGTTGCAGGGATTGCTGGAGCGCTTCAACTACCGGTGGAACACAGTAGCAATGGCTAAGGGAGAGACCTCACTTGACTTGTGGTCTGTGTTTCGGATCTCTAGGTTGTCGATCAGTGGCAAGAGATATGAGGAGGTTGTGCTGGATGACCTTCATCGCAACCACACCGACGGGCAGGGGTGATACTGAATTCCTCACAGTTATCGGTATCTATTGAAGATTTGGAAGGATTTAGCCCTGGCGGAGAGAGATAGAGTTGTACAGACTCCTAAGGTGCCATTGAATGTGTGGGTCTGCCACTTCTACAACGGGCCCTTTTGCTTCTACCAGGAGTTTGCGAGAGACCAGACTCTGTGGGAGGAGTATACAGAGGTAGAGCTATAGTTCTGGATGTACTCGAGGTACATTTATGCACTGCGGGAGGGGTGGAACCCCCATGGGCTGCCGGACATGATGCACCTGGCGGCCTAATTGGCTTACTGGTTGGCGATGTTTGTGGTCCTGCACGGGGAGGACGGCCTACTGAGGGTCGAGCTGTTGTGGCCGACGTGCTTGCTAGCGAAGGGATGACGACTAGCCCTGGCTCCTGTAGCGTTGGCTGCTATGTTCCAGGGGCTGGGAGTACTGGCGGCACATCTGGCGCCACGAGAGAGGAGTTTGCTTCTGTCGACCCACTACTTCAGTGTGTGGGCTGGCCTACTGTTTCCAGGGCTGGTGACTCGGGGGACCGTGGCGAACCCGGCGGTGCCTTTGCTGTTCAGCTTCACTGGCCAGCCAGACAGGGATGCTAAGGCATAGCTGGAGGGGGCCAAGAGAGCCCTGTGTTACCTGCTCGGTAGGGGCGAGGAGGGGTTACCTTTTGACTATGCCACGAGGGATTCCCGCCTGGTTCTGGTGCCATCGAGTGGAGGGGCGACTAGTGCCCTCCCCTACCAAAGGGAGCAAGATGGGTTATTGTACACAGAGTGGGTGATGAGCACCCGACCGGCGGTGTTGGTGCTGCACTGGTTCGCGACGAGTTCCTTGGACCCGTACTACCCACACAGGTTCGCTTGGAACTTCGGCTATGACCAGGGGATCTCACCGAACTAGGAGTTTCCTTTGACGAGCCGACAGCACAGAGGCTAGGACACCCACTTGCTGGCCGCAGCATGGTGGGATTTCTACTATCGTCGGGAGCCAGAGTGACTACCGACGCTGGGACTGGGGCACCAAGGTTGGTTCGACGTCCACTATGCCAAATGGTGGTTCGAGCACAATCACCTATACCGATAGAGGGCCTCAACGATCAGGAAGGCTGAGGAAGGTCATCTTCTGAGGGAGGATCTGCCTCCCATCCCATTAGACGACGGATACTTGAGGACTCGTGTTGCCTGGGTCCACCGAAAAGTGGAGCGAATAGCCCAACAGTGGCCCCGGAGCTGCCAAGGTTCATCATCTGTGGGTCGAGGCGGTAATGGAGCACTGAAGCCCCTGAGGCAGGCGCAGGTAGCGGCTGCGGGTGCTGGAGCTGGGGCGTCTCGATCGAGGGGGTCGAAGACTTGGTGGGCCCAATTCCAAGCCGATTGCAACTTCAGGAAGAGGGGCTCACTGGACCGGGTGCTCCCTGAATGGAGCTTTGCTGATACGGTGGCCGACCACTGAAGGTGACACATCGGCCACGCGATCGGGTCGGCTAGGCCCATAGAGCTTATGTCCCATATCGAGTGTGCTCACACCCTGAGGGACGTTCGAGAGGTAGTCGCAAAGGATGCCTGTGTGTTGGGGCTGAGGCTGGAGCAACTGGTTCCTCTACCGTTGACCCCTTTCGGGGCCTCAGGTAAGATCCTTTCCTTAGCATGTTGCCTTAGCTTCATTACTTTCTGGGATACGTGATTGAGGTATTGTGCAGTGTTGTGCTTGTTGACAGGCTCTACGGTGGAGGGCAATCACCCCTCCACAGAGACATCCTCAGGGAGCGGAGACGGGGGCCTATAGCCTAGACGGAAGCACCCTCGAGTGGATGCTGAGGCAACTGGAGTTGATGAGTCCTCTAGGGGACCCGAGACTGGAGAGCAGATCGAGGCAGAGCTGACTTTAAGTAAGCATCGCACTCACCCCTTTGTTCCTTGATGGTTTAGCCATGGTGACTGACTAACCCTTGTCTTGCTGGATTCGTTTCTTGCAGCCACATTGGAGACTGGCGTAGAGGCGGCCTTCTCGCCTCCCCAGGAGATGGACCCTCTACCTGATGACGAGGCCGAGTACAAGATAGACGTGGAGGGGTTCCTTCGCGTGATGGATGAGGTTGCCCCCAATGTTGAGACATTCCCCGACTTCGAGTCGTGGAAGGCTTCAGAAGAGGCCCATTCCAGTGAGGGCTTTTGACACTGGACATATGCTGGTGGTGACTTTGCCTGATCCTGGCCACTGACATAGCCATTCGTTCTGTGTAGGGGTAGCAGAGGTGTCGGGGGCCACGTCCCCTTCCGAGGCACAGGGTAGAGCACCCGGACAAGTGGGAGAGCAAGCATCGGTAGTGGTCCGAGATAGCTCGGGTAAGCCTCGGATTGTTGTGAAGGGAATTGCCCTGCCTTTGTTGTATTTTTGATGGGCTAGAATTGTTGGCTGGGTTTACGTTGTATGTTTACCAGGTGAGGATGCGGCTGCCACTCAGGAGAGGGTCCAGGAGTTGGCCAGTGCTGGCCCACCAGTGGCTCTCCCATCCTTTGAGGGTGAGTCTGAGCAGGTGGCCCCCTTTCCTCCATCTATTACCGAGGATGCACTAGGTGTACTACCACAGCTGCTGGCAAGGATGCCTCTCCCGCCTTTGCCCACTGCATTATCGGCCTGCACCGTGGGACTAGTCGGGTCCTCTAGCGTGGGACCCTCAGGTATGTAACTGAGCACTTGGCCATTTGTAGTGGGCTTTCTAGTTTGCCCATTAACGCTAAGGTCCCCTTGGCGTTGGTTGCTGGTACTTCTCCCCCTCTAGAGGAGGGTGAGCTTCCTCGTGACACGATCGGGGTAGCAGGGGACGAGCCCGTTGCTGCGGCCTCGACTGGGGGCGACGAGGAGATCGTCGACATCAAGGGGGTTTCTGAAGGGGGTGCCCCTGCCGGTGAGTTTCTTGTTCGAAACCCTTAACCGAAAAGCTATCTTCGCACGAGGTTGGATTGCCTGATGACCCGACTTGGTTCATTGATCTGCATGTGCCACTAGCTCGCTTGTGTCTGAGATCTCTTCTGAGGTCTCATCTGGCTCCTCGAGTAGCGGCAGCGTGGCAATGGAGACGGATGAGAGTTCGAGCTCGAGCTCTTCCTCATCTGTGGCCTCTTCTGCCGAGGAAATTGAGATGGAGGTTGCTTTGGAAGGTGTGCAGAGATTCTTCCCTTCCCCACTTAGTTCTGGTTTGAGCTTTATGACTAGGTATTGATGCTATTGTGTTGTGAATAGGGCTGGAGTCTTAAGGGGAGCGCACGTCGTCTCCTGGCGAGAGTAGTCGAGAGGAGCGTTCCATCTCATCGATGGTTACTGAGGATGATCGGGTCGTGGAGGAGTCCTTACCCTCTCCGACCCCAGTGGGCGATGCTGTAGATGTGGAGGAGAGGTTACCCTCACTGACCCCAGCAGGAGATGCCAGAAGCGTGGCAGGAGCCGCACTGAGTGAGGATTGGGACTTTTTCTAAGGTTTTTCACCTTATTTTGTCACGAGAAATTATGGATGTATTGCTTATTTCCCTTTATGTTTGGTGGAATTGTACAGGCTCTGCTGGTGCGCTAGCCAAGATGGGGGACTCTTCCCTGAGCCTAGGGATCGAGTGGCCTATGTCTGCCTCCCCACCAGAGCCGTTACTGGACACGAGCGTGGGCACTGCCTTGCTCCAGCGAGCTCGAGGCTACCTGTAGGGTGATCCTCTCCCTTCTACAGAGGACCTTCGACAGTAGCTGAGGGAGTGCACCTAGGGCTACCACACCCTTGGGTTCCTCCGCGAGTTCTAGATGTCTGGGCTGGACGAGATCTGGGTGAAGTACCTGCGACTCCACGAGGTTGAGGAGCAGAGGGCTCGGAGGTAGGCGGCCATCCGAGAGGCATAGGCGCTGCGGGACCGGCTTGTGTTAGCCGTAGCCGAGCAGAGGGGCTAATGGGAATCAACATCATGCACTAACATTTTTTTAGTTTGCATCTGTGTCCTTTTGTTTGCATTTGTATCCTTGGGTTAATTGGGTTTGCAATTGTATGGCATTATAAGCTAAAGGGTTAGCCATTAGGAATCATTGGGTTTCTTTGCAAAAAGGCCATGTAGGCCCGGCGGGATCCCCACCCTCTCTCCCATTGGGCCACCTAGACTGTCTAGGACCCATTGGGGTGGTCAATGGTCCAAGGAGGACTAGCCACCCTTATTGACTCCAAGAGGGGGGCGCCCCCCTCTCTTGTCCCCATGTGGGAGAATTGAATATTCTCCCCCCGTTTACCCCCTTTATGTTTTTTTATTAATGTTATATTTGACCACATGGGAGAATAATTCTCCTATCCTTTATTTGCCCCTCCCTAACCCTAGATCTGAGGGTAATTAGGTTTTTTTATTAGAGTTATATAAACCTTGTATTTCCATATTTTGAGAATTAATGAAGAAAAAATATTTCATTGTGCACAAGAAGCCCAAGGGCACCCCCTCCTCTCTCTCCTCTTCCCTCCCCCTTTGCAGCTGAGAAAGCTAATCTTCTGAGGTGAGAAGCCTCCATATCTGGTCCCTTCTTGAGTGAGAAGCACAGCACCGCCGTCGCCACCGCCATCGAGCCACCATCACACCGCCATCGAGCCGCCGTTTCGGTTCTATCCACCTCCATCCAGCAGCTTGAAGTCTGATTTTTCCCACCCAATCAGGAGATCAAATCGAGCTGAAAATTATAGGGTGAGTTTCCCATGTTGTTACCTACCTCCACAAAAAAATTCACAT
>JANBPO010009528.1:0-38481 GCA_024336825.1 Amorphophallus titanum | reverse complement strand
ACATAGACCTTTCATCCTCGTCGATAAACAAACTCCTTTGCTTCAGCATTTAACCCATGTCGATGAACAAAGCCTACTATTGATTTTTGTCATCTTTGGCAAAATCGACGAATAAACCGCCGACCCGGGCCTTTCGTGCTCATCGATAAAGAAACTCCTTTACTTCGGCATTTAACCCATGCCGATGAACAAAGCCTACCGTCGATTTTCGTCATCATCGGCAAAATTGACAAATAAAGCATTGACTCGGACTCTTCATCCCCGTCAAAAAATAAACTCCTTTCTTTTTCTTCAGCATTTAAACACACCGACAAATATGTCATTTTCAAATCTCGTCACCATCGGTGAGATCTATGGACAAACTACTAACTCGGCCCTTCAGCCTTGCCGACAAATAAATTCCCTTCATCTTTTGGCGTATAGCCGATAACATTTCCTACCCATGCTAATCGAATCTTGTCCTTAGAAAAAGTTACGTCGCGGTAGAGTGAACCCCTCATAGCTTCTCTAAAGGCCTGAGTGCTCTCCTGCCCTCGCGACTGATGTGCCTTGGGCTTGATAGATTAGCGACATACCTCTATCTAGTTTGCCCAAGGAAAAAAAGTAGAAAAGTCGTGGTTCGGCAGCAAATGTGCAAGGCAGAATTTGAAGAAATTTCATTGCACAAAAGGAAGAATACATGGTACCGTGGGGCATCCCCTGGCATACATGAAGTTCACAATAAAAAGGGGAAATAATGGAACATGAGGGTTGATTAACTACTGCGATGGACGATGAAAGGTGTCCTCGAACTCCAAAATCTCCAAAGATCGAAGGCGGCTCAACTCCTATAGGTGAGACTCTTCAGCCTGCAACTTCGTCATTTTCTCCTCAAGGGACGCAGCTTGCCCCTCCGCTAGCTCAGCCTCCTCGATGTTCTGGACCCTCAGTTGTTTAGTTATCTCCAACTCTACTTTGGCTTGGGCAAGCTTAGCCCATAATTCAGATATTCGAGTCTTCAGGAAAGTGCTGTGTTGAGTGGTGGCGTCAACAATACCCCGCATTTGCTGGGCAGTCTCCTTCAACGATTGGAGGGTAGTTTGACACTCGACCCACTCAAATTTCAAGGCCATTAGTTGGTCTACTAGGCCATGGCTGATGAACTCCCTCTGGTTCACATATTTCAATAGCAGGATTACTCGTTGCGTCCAGTCATCCATGGGATAGCCAAAAGCCAGGAGTGTGCGGGAGAGGTGTTCCACTAGGCCCTGTAGTTGCATGTAGGACAAGTCACGATAGGTCATTACAGTCTGTTTCAGTGTCTCTAAATTCAACCATACTAGCTCATTCGATGATTGTAAACCAAGTGATGGCGTATTAGGGAGATGGAATTCCACCTGGCTATCAACAGTGGCCCAATCCTCGTTCGGCTCTAAAGACGATGATGGCATGTCTAGCATTGCACTCGCGCCATGACTAGCTCCTACAATTGGCATGGCTAAGGGAGAATCAATGATAATGGTCTCTCTCCTGACCTCTGGCAAAGGTGTTATAGCTTGAGAATCAGGAGCAGTAAGTGGTTGCTCACTCTCTTCAGCCCGACCAGCCTCTGTCAATGCCGCTTTAATGGCAAGTGCTAGAGTTGTGGAAACACCGACAGCTTCTTTTGCAATGTCTCATGATTATGGTGCAGGAATGTCTTCTTTGCCTTGAAGTGGCTCATCACCAATGCCAAGCGGTGGCTACTCTAGAGCCATTTTTGGCTGGTCAGATCCTACGATTACTCCCGGCACTTCAAAGCCCGTTGTCATAGCATAGTCTTTCGGGTACCTCAGAGCTATAGGCCTCAAGATAGGCAGGAACACTGGCGGATCCATGTCGAGAGGTGGGAGAGGTATTTTTACACTCACAACTGGCAGGGTCACATCAGCTAGAATAATGGGGTCTTCAAGAAGAATATGCCTAAAATATCTTAGAAAGTTGATATAATGACTAATGAGAATGAGCACAAGGCTAAAAGAGGACTCTTACCTCAACTGGCACCAAGCTTAAATCCCTGGCGGTGGAAACCCCCGTCTCCATCATTGCTGCCCCCTCTCCCATGGAAGGGCCAAACGACCCAAGACTACTCCACGTCATCCACGGTGGGCTGAAAGTTGTAAAGTCACTCTCATAGGCAGAAGAAAGTGTGGCTTCATCAGTTTCCATATCCACCTAGGGAGACTCTTCATCGCTGGAGCCACCACTGTAATCCACTTGCTCTGTCGAGGACGAGCTTTGCTCCGGGCCCGAACTTTTCTCTCCAAAAGTAGTTGGCTCTTCAGTGGAATGACTTGCAGGAGGCACACCTTGCTCAGCAAGAACCTGTTCAGCCGGCTCCACAGCTGGAAGAATAGGAGAACAAACTTTAGTTATAGAATGACGTGGTAGGAGACCACCTTGTGATGGAAGGATGGACAAGGATCTAGAGGGGGGGTGAATAGATCTACCGCAAATTTAAAAACCTCTCAAGTAGATAAAGTAAGTGCGGAAATTAGAGAATCGTTAACAAGGGAAACTATTAAGACAATACGAATTAGCTATCAGAGTATTGATAAAAAGTGGCAAATAGAAAGTGGAAGCTCCAAATGCAAGTACAAGATGAACAAATTTCAGATCAATTATTAGTAATGGCAATGCATAATTGGGTATCACAATACAAATCAAGAATCAGTCAGACTTCTATGTTTGGAACTTGGCAGAGGTTCGATCAGAGATCTCCTTACGCAATAGGTGGATTTCCAGATAGGCGTAACCTATCTTTCCAGGCACACCTTTTTATATAACTATTGGATGGGGGACTTAGGCATGTATAGCAGATAAATGAATCAGATAATTAAACACATGCTTTCCCTTAAGCACTCCTAAGCATTCATCTAATCGACGAGCAGAATAAAGTTGTAATCACACAGGAAGCAAAGGATATGTTCTTTCTTGTTGTAGGTAGGCCGCCTCATGACCAGTCGAGGGGCCGTATCATGCCATATAGGGTTCACCGGTGGCGGTGCTGGTTGGGGAGTGACACCCCTCACATGAACCTCCAGGGCGGGCCCAGGAGCCCGTCTTCTCTTGTTCTTCTTAGTTGTAGCCTGCCACCCGCCTTGGTCTTGAACTGGCGCTACGACAAAGACCTCATACATGGCGCGGGTGCTGGCCTCCGCCCACTCATCGGGCAATTCTTGATATAGAGATATCATGTTGATGTCGGAAGTCATGTTGGGCATCTCATGCGACTGCGGAGGATCCACCTTGTGCTCCCCCTTCTTGATTAAGGACTCAATCACGTCCTTGAAAACATAACAGTCTTCGACGATATGCCCCAACATCTGTTGGTAATGTCAGAAGTGAGGGTCATCCTTCTTCTTTAGGTCACCGGGCCTCTTCGGTTCTGGCAACGTGATTTTGTTGCAACTGGTTGCCCATTCGAACAAGAGCCAGGATTTGTCTCGAGAAAAGGAATATAACTTGTTTCTCATTTTCTCCCTTAGTGAGGGGCATTCTCGTCGTTCCGTGGACCTTGGCGGCAGAGGGTTTGCGGTGCCTTTGGCCTTTTCTTTCTGTTTCTCAAAAGCTTGAAAGTCCAATGTGTTGACTTCTGGTTGGCTTCTTCTCGACTTGCCTCGCCCTCTGGTTTGATGCGGCCGGGGTGGAAGAGTATCAGGAAAGGAATACCTCGATCTCAACCACCATGTTGTTCAGACAGTCGAAAGTCTTCACCTCTGTGCCAATCATCATTTCGAGGATTTCCTTCTTTAAATTTTACTTGCAAATTTGCACTACGTCCTCCTGATGCGGGGGGCGCCTGCACCTCATGCTGAGGTTCCTCCACCTTTTAATGAAGTCAAGTGCCGACTCATCATTTCTCTGCCTCTGGCATAGAGCTCCGCCATGGTGACCTCCCGTTCAGTAATGTAGAATCTCTCTTTGAACTTCTTTTGCATGTCGGGCCAATCGACAATGGACCCAGGCGGCAGGCTCGAATACCACTCAAAGGCAACCCCAATGAGCGTCGAGTCGAAGAACTTTAGGAGGCAGGCTTCATCAGTAGCTAGGTCTCCCATAACATTCACATAGTAGGCAATGTGCTCTCTAGGAGACCCTTGCCCATTGAACTTCTCAAACTTTGATGGCTTGGTGATGCCAACCGATAGCTTCTTCGTGACGTAATGAGCTGGGTAAGGTACTCGGTAGACATCGAAGGGGTTTTAATTTCCCTCGCCCCTCTCTGCTAGCTTCATATCTATCATTTACTCAAGCATTAACCGGCTAACTGCTGCTGGGTCGACCGGGCTCACCAGCCTCGGATAGAAATGGGCGGGCTACACAGCCAGGGTGGTCAGCACGGTCGCCTGAGGGGCCATGGGAGACCCCTGGGGAGGTGATATCTGCGGTGGGGCTAGTGTCGGGTACTGTGCTTGTTGTAGGGGCATGCCCCCAAGAAAGCTGGGGGTTAATGGGAATGCTGCAGCTTGCAGAGTTGCTTCAAAAGATTGCCCGTTGCCCCATGGCACTTCCAGAAGAACCTCGATCTATCCGGATGTCGAGGGTTGGGCATTCCTTTCGTTGAGTTGCTCCTTCAGCAATTCAATCTCCCGCTGGTACTGTTGTATCATGTATAGCATGGCGGGGTCAGTTGTGCTGGGAGTGGGCATGCCCCCTGTCTCTTTGGCTGGGTCATCCTCGGATGATGTGGAGGGTCTGCCACTCGTGCCCCCGGTGGTGACAACATTGGCTGCCAGGTCCATGGAAGGTTCTTCGGAGGAAGTCTCTTCGATGCCCGCCTGTGTCGCTTCACTCGCCACTCTTCCTCTCCTGGTGAGGGGACCAGACCTGGCGGTGATCCGGGCCACTTCTTTGGGGTCGGTAGGTAGAGCCCCATACCGACTAGAGACTCCTACCATGTTGCAGGTGAAAACTCTCCAGTTCCTGTTTCTTTTCACCATCCTCCTTGGCAGCCTCTCTGGGAATACCAGTCTATCAAAGACCGACCATCGGGGTGGCACTTCCTCCCGTAGAGGGGACTGGCGTAGCTCCTCCGATCAGTTTCTCGACTCTGCACTAGGCATGGGTCGAGCCTCTTCTTCTTCCCGGAAGGTAGAGGCCACTGCCCCTAGCAATCTCTGGCGGCCCAAGGGAGTACTGCCTGGGCCCCGGAGGTAGTTCCTCATCGCTTGCTCGATCCCTTCCCACTACTGGTCGGGGAGTGCAGTCGATAGTTGTGTGTCGGTGGCGGCACCAGGAGAAGGGTAGATCACGGGCGTCAGGTGGGCAGCCCGGCGTCGATGCCTGCGGCACTGGTAGTGGGCATTTGCGGGCAGTGCTGGTGCAGCAACTATCGGTGGGTAAGTCGTGGCCGTCACCTCGACCCTTTCATCTCTTCGGGCCTTTCTATGCCGGGTGTAGCTGGGCCCCACCTGGACAGGTGCAGTGGGCCAGACTTCCTTGGGAACCCAAATTTACTTCAGCTTGGTTGGCTTGTGAGCCGGTGTGTCCTTCGGTGCTGCGGCCGGAACGGCGGGTGCCATCTTTTCCTTCATCTTCTCCAGTCCCTGGAAGGAGTTGCAGACTGGAATAGCCAGCATGATGCGATCCGGGACCACTTCGGACCTCTGTCCATTCAGATGGACTCGGATGGTCCTGACAGTCATAGACTTGCCAGAGCTGGAGATTTGGCACCCCGTGGTAGTGCCAATGTTGTTCCTTCGGAGCCTCCTCTGATGGGATGCTGACCCCTGGTGCGATGGACTGACAGCCTGGTGCACATGGTGCATGTTGTAGCTCAACGTCCTTGCCAGAACGCTATTACTGTTCTTGGCCACAGGTCGGCCGGTAGCAGCTTCAGTGGCTCCCGGGATGGGCACATGCAGACTAAGGTCAGTGTACATGCTGACGAAGTCAGTGTACGTGCAAACTAAGGTCAGTGCACATGCAGGGGGAAGTCAGTGCACGTGGGCTAAAGTCAGTGCACATGCAGACTAAGGTTAGTGTACGTGCTGACGAGATCAGTGTACGTGCAAACTAAGGTCAATGCACATGCAGGGGGAAGTCAGTGCACATGGGCTAAGGTCAGTGCACATGCAGGGGAAGTCAGTGCACGTGGGCTAAGGTCAGTGTACGTGCTGACGAAGTCAGTGCACAGTCCGTGCAGGGCTTGTGTGAGGCCTATGCAATGTAAGCTAAGTCCATGCGTATGAATGCTGGGCCAATGCAAGTCCATGCACATGGGGCCAGGGGTTTAAAAAGAAAAAGGGTCAGTGTATACGGAGGTAAGGTCGGGTTACATGGAGTCAGGTTGTGGGTGTGTCGGCTGAAGAGCTCAAGGGCGTGCCGGCCAACGATAAGATGGAGTGTGCCGGCGAGGAGCATTCAGGGTGCACCGCTGAAGGGTCGAAGGGTGTACCGCTGAAGGATTGGCTGAGAGGTGGTTGGGGTGTTTTAAGTAACGTACCACTAAAGGGTCAATGGCGTACCGGTGGGGGGAAGCAAGTGTGTCGATGAAGGGTGCTAGAGGGGTTGGATTAGTGTACCGGTGAGAGATTGGGACAGCTGTACCGATGAAGGCCCACTCCTCCTCCATTTCTTTTAAGGCATTTCTTTTCTTCTTTTCTTAATTTTTGTACAGTTTTATACAAATTGTCCCTTTTTTCTCCTGTCATTACTCGGCCCAAATCTTTTTGTGATGTCCATGGTTCACTTAGCTTAGTTAAAGTGTTATATTACCTATTGTTCCATTTGTTTGTTGCTCTCTTTGGACTTTTAATAAAGCATTTATTTTTGATGAAAATTTGACAACATCTCCCCATGACCCAGACGTAAGGGTGAGGCAGGGAACGTGCCCACACGGAGTGGCGGAACCCAACAATAGGAGGTGAACGTCCACGGACGGCAACACCTTTAATGAACCCTCGGAAAGTGCGAAGATGAGGATGAGAGAGGGAGGCAACTCTTGGACTCGCTATAGATAGCTGGGGTAAAGGGAAGGAGGAGGTGCACCGGTCAAGGGGCCCAGGGGCGTACCGGGGAAGGGTGGCTAAGGGTGTATCACCGAAGAACTGGGAGGGACTAAGCGTGTCATTGAAGGGGTGGCTAAGGCGTACCGCTGAGGGGTAAGGCTGGGGCGTACTGCTGAAGGGGTGGTTGGGTGTGCTGCTGAGGAGAAGGCCAAGGGTGTGGCGGCCAAGGATTGTGCCATTCCGGTGAGGGTGATGCAAAGATGGTTGGCGTGTGCACCGGTGAAGGCACCGAACGGGTGGTTTGTGGCCAGTATGTGGGAGGAGGCCATGAGGTCTGTGGGTTTAGTTTAACTGGCCAGGGGGGGTTTAGCTAGGAAAACTAAGGGGCTGAAAACCTAAGGACGTTTGAGGGATAAAGATCAGAGATGGCGCGGAAGCCTGGGGTTTTAGGGAGGAAGGGAGAACTCCCCTCCAAGGTGAATGAACGGGGTGGAGGGTAAAGGACCTTCAAAGGAGGGGGCTAAACCATAAAGAGGAGTGGAGGAATGTACAAAGGGGACCCCAATCTGACGGGAAACAACATAAATAACCGGGGTAGAGAAAGAACAAAGCAGATTTTTATTCATGGCAAGTAAGGATCAAAATGCACCAAATGTGGGATGAGATAAAAATAAAAAGGAAGAAAAGGAAGAAGTGGGAACGAGGGTTGAATAGGGGCGACGGCTCTTCCCCCTTCCCCTGCTACATTTCACTCTCCCTCCTTCTTACTCTCTCGCTCTCTGGTGGCTGCCGAAGGTGGGGAAGAGCTTCTTCTTCTTCTCCTTCTTCTTCTTCTGTTGGGTACTCTTTTTTTTCTCTTTACTTGTCCTCTCTGTGACTCTGTTTGTGTATCGCCCCTCTCTCTTTGCCGTAGAAGAAGGGGTTTTTATACCCTAATGGCACGGTGTAGTGGGAAGGCCGGTGGAGGTGGGAAAGGGGGTGCATTATGAGGATTTGAGTTCCCCTCATCCCGTTGATAGGGGAGTAGCTTGCAGCCTCACCCTCATGCCGCGACGTCAGCCATCCCACTACGCGCCAAGGATCTATAGGGGTGTGGCGTAAGATCCTCCCTGTCGGACGTGTCGTGGGGGGGGGTGGGGAGCGTGTCGCTGAAGAAGTGGGGCATGCCGTTGAGAGGCTTTTATGGTGCACCGCTGAAGGGCCTCACAGGCATGCTGTTGAAGAGCTTCGCAGGCGTGCCGTTGAAGGCCTACTAAGGGCGTGCCGTTGAAGGCACCACAAGTGTGCCACTGAAGGGACATGGGGGCGTGCCAGTGAAGGCCATAGGGGCGCACCGCTGAAGCCCATGCTGGGCGTGCCGTTGAAGGGGATTTGGGAGCCCGATTGACGATCCACTTAATTCTCTTCGGGGCCCATGAACCGTGAGCCTCCCGGGGGTTGATTTCTCTTCACTGTCATGACTCCTAAAGTGGTTCCATGGCAGTGTGTTGTTTATTCGGAGGGTCCAGACGGGACTTGTTCTCTGCAATCTCTTCGACTGAAGTTGTTGTTAATGCTGAATTAACCGGGACATATCGACGTGTAATTTTACGGGTCCACAAATTCCCCCCACCCACGTGTAGCGCGGGCAAAGGATGAGACGGGCGGTGCCCGTGGGTGTGCTGATTTTTGATGGTTAGATTTGAGGCCAGTCGTCTAGGGGAGACGACAACCCAAGCCCATGCCTTCATACTTGTACCTTCGTGAATGTTCAGGGATGCCCGTCGGTACATAAGACCACGTGGGTAGAATGCTCTCGAGTGCATGCACCCATCATCTTACGCTACCATGTGCGTGGGAAAGTGATGGCTCAGCATCCGATGGTAGGGACAGAAGAGAGGATCACTGCTTCTTCGGGCGTCCTGGGGCCTTTTGGACTCCGGGAGGGAAATCTTGCGGTAGTGGCAAGCCCACTCGAAGATCCTTCTAGTCTTGTCCCTCGGGAAAGAGTAGGGTCTCCGCATCCTTTGTCATAATGTGAGGCCCTAGTTCATTGGCCGGCTAGTCGATGAGGCAGCAGCTTCTCTGTCTCCCCCGCTTGGATGCGCGGGAGCCCTAGAATCGGTGCTTGAAGACTGGCTGGTACATGGGCCCTGTCGGGAGGCGATGCTCTTGATCAGGTCAGACAAAAGGGAGGTCGTCTCTGCCAGTTGTATCTTGAGCATCTCGATCTCTTGTTGCTGCTAGTAGCAGAGGGCGAGCATAATAGGATCATATTGAGTGAGGTCTAGGGTACGACCCATATTGTCGTTTGTCACCCCCGTGCCAGATTGGCGTGAAAGTGTTCCTTCAGCACGTCTGCTTAGGGCCGGCCCTTGAACAAGGGGTGGAACCGTCTCTATATCTCTACACAGAGGCGGGTTCTAGAGGAAAATCTCTTCATCTTGTGGGCTGACATTCTGGAGTGGAAGACGATTCTGGCCTTCGACTCCCTGGGCGTCGGCCTCCTCTGAGGGACTACTGCTTGCTGATGCTGAGGCTGAGATGACATCAACCTCGCCGAATTCTTTGACTGAGAAGCCCAGGCCTGGATGCCGAGTGATCTGCAACAGGCTCCGATCCATGTTCGGCGGGTGCCACATTTCTCTGAACATCTTCTTTTTGCTCCCTGATTGGCGGAGGGGAATCCCCTGTCTCCTGGCCATTTCGGCCATGCGGGGTGCCATATAAGGGAGCCCCGCAATTGGGACTATAGGGTTGTATAGTTCTTCAGGGAGTTTGCAGTCATCATCTCCCTTGATAGGTTGCTCCCTTGCTGTGTAGAAGACTGTAGGCTTCCCGTCGGGGTTGGGTACCTCCCAGGTTTTCAATGACTCAACTATGTGACAGTCGGCCTGTGCTATGGGCTTGAAGATGCTTGGCGGTACCCTGACGTCCTCGAGCAAGTCTTCCAGGTGTGGCGCCCCGAGAGGGGTGCAGATAGCAGAGGGAATTGCCTTGATAGGCCCCCTTATTTCATAAACAAAGGGCACATCCGGGGGAGCCACATACTCGGGCGGCGACGGAGGGAACCACCTGCTTGACTCGGCCTTCTTCTTTTCTTTCCCTTTGCTGTGAGAGGCGCAGGGAGCCTCCTTAGCTTCCTCCAGGTATAGCTTGGCATCGAGCAGGTGGCACTCGAACACTTCAAAGGGGTGAAGGTCTGCAAAGACCCTTTGCTCTTTCCCGTTGCAGGGGTACTTAATGCACTGGTGCAGGGTGGATGCCACCACCTGATTCTGATGCAGCCAGGGGCGGCCCAGCAACGCCTTGTAAGTGGTGTTGGAGTTGATCACATAGAATTGCACCTTAGTGGTGAGGTCGCTCAGGGTGAGGGTGAACTCCGCTGTTCCCATGGGGACTTTACACTTCTGGTTGAAGCCAACGATCTTCATGTTGTGGACTTCAACTAGGTGCACACCAAAGTAGTGCTTCTGGTATATCTGGTATGGGAGTATATTGACTACCGCTCCCACATCGATTAGTATCCTATTGATGGGCTACCCATTCAGCTGCCCCTTCATGAACAGTGGTCTGTTGTGGTTGCTTGTAGGCAGTAGCATGTCCTCCTCCATGAAGGTCACGTCCACCTCGGCCCGCTCCTCGGTGAAATAGCTCTCAAAATGGGCCTGGATTTGTAGAGCTGCAATGAGGGCTTTTCGAGCTCCTTCATCGAGGGAGAGTATTTCCCAGACTGTGAATCTTGTCAAGATCCTCTTAAGCTGTTCCATTATACTGCTAATGGCCTTGACACTGGCTAGCTGCATTTCTTCAGTCTTGTCACGCTTGTTCTCATTTCGTGGCCGAGGGGCCAGCCCATGAGAGGGACTGTTCCCTTCATTGGACGCCTTCAGGGCTTGCGTTGCCTGCTGGGATGGTTCCCCTTCTTGCATGAACTTGGTAAGATTTGGGGTGCTATCATTTCCTTCTTTTGCTGGGGGGGAGCGACCGCGGATGGGGTGGAGGGACCATTAGCCTTCTTGGTCGGCCGACTTTGGGGCGGCACTGATTGTTTGTCGTTCCTTGACTATAAAAACTCAACAAATGAAGGGGCACTCTGGCCGCTCGCGTTTCCCAGATAGAGGGCTGAGGGGGGGGATCTGTACACCTTTGACATCTGGCTCAGGTACACGGTATGCTAACTCTCCCCCGAATAGGATGTTGTGGTCGACCTGCTGAGGGCGTCCCCATTTCTTCCCCGATCTAGTGGCATGCTGGGAGGTGGAGGCCTTAGCTTGATCGACCTCCATCAGCTCGGGTGGGCTTCTTCTTCTTCCTTATTCAAGAATAGGGCAGTGTCGATTAGAGCTGACAGGGTGTTATAAGATAGTACCACCTCCTCTTTCTTCTTGGCCTTGGACATCATTTTGTTCTTCCTCTTCTTCCTCTCTTTAGGTGGAGGTTGCTCATGAGGGAACTCGCCCCACACAGGAGGCTCTTCTTCTGCTCCCAGCTCGCCTTCGGCCTTGGAGGAGATTTCTAGTGCCTGGAGCTACTCCCAGGGGATATATTCTTTGAGTTCAACGGGCCAAAATTCGGGTTGTTTGTGCTCTTCCATTTCCTCAATCTGGGCCTACAGCTGCTTGACTACGCGGCTGGCCTCCTTGTATGTTTGCATTGGGACGAGCTCCTTCTTGTTGTGGGTCAGACGCCTCATGACTAGCCGTAGGGCTATGTCGTGCCATACCAGGGTTGCTGGTGGTGGCGGAGGTCTAGGTGTGACACCCTTCATGTGAACTCCCGGACTAGGCCAGGGTGGTTGCCTTCTTCTTCTAGTCTTCGTCAAGGTGGACTGCCAACCTCCCTGTCCTTCGGCCGGTCCCGAGATGAAAGCTTGATAGGTGTGTAAGGTGCTAGCTTCTGACACCCCTTCAGGCAGCTGCTGATACAGCGACACCATATTGAGAGTAGGGGTCAGGTTTGGCATCTCGTGCGGCTATGGGGGATCAACCCTAACTTCCCCCATGTCGAGCTCTCCCTTCTTAATCAAAGACTCCACGAAAGCTTTGAAGATGTAGCAGTCTTCAATGCCATGTCTGACCATCTGGTGATATGGACAAAAGCGAGGGTTGTCTTTCTTCCTCTGGTCCCCTAGTCTCTTGGGCTCCAGGAGTGTGACCTTATTGTACTTAGTAGCCCACTCAAACAATAGCCGGGTTTTGTCCCAGGGGAAGGAGTAGAGTTTGCTTCTCATTTTCTCTCACAAGGAGGGATCTTCTCACCGGTTGGTGGGTTTGGCCACTTCTTTATCCTTCTCATTCTGCCTTTCAAATGCCTTGAAGTCCACTACATGAACCTCCTGTGGCACTGGCCTCTTCTCAATTCGCCAGGCTTTCTGGCCGGATGTGGTCAGGCTGGAGGAGTACCAGGCCAGGAAGGCCTCGATCTCCACCACGATGTTGTTCAGGCGATGAAATGACTTCACCCTGGCGTTGATCATCCTTTCCAGGACTTCCTTCTTCAGGTTCTGTTTACATATTCGCACCGCATCCTCCTGATGCAGTGGGCACTTGCACCTCATATTGAGGTTCCTCCATCTTCTAATGTAGTCTAGTGCGGACTCATCGGCTCTCTATCTGGTGGCGTAAAGCTCTGCCATGGTGACTTCTCATTCAACTATGTAAAACCTCTCTTTAAATTTCTTCTACATGTCGAGCCAGTCGACAATGGACCCTGCGAGCAAGCCTGAGTACCACTCGAAGGCGAGCCTCATCAATGTAGACCGGAAGAACTTCAGGAGGTAGGACTCGTCTATGGCGAGATCGCCCATGACGTTCACATAGTAGGCAATGTGCTCCTTGGGAGACCCTTGCCCATTAAACTTCTCAAACTTTGGAGGTTTGGTGATGCCAGGTGGCAGCTTCTTGGCAGCGTGGTACGCTGGATAGGGTACCTGGTACGCGTCAAAGGGGACGTGGTCACTGTCGCCCCTCTCCGCAAGCTTCATCTCTATCATTTGTTCCAGCATCAGCTTACTTATGGCCGCTGGGTTAGTCGGGCTTGGGTAGAAGTGGGCCGGATGAGCCAATGGTGTGGTCAACACTGTGGCTTGGGGCGATACGCCGGAGCCTTGGAGGGTGAAGGCCAGAGTGGGCTGCAACTGAGGTGGAGGAGCATTTCATCTGTAGTTGAGTACTGGCGAAGTTGTCGCCGCTTGTGGAGATGCTTTCGATGTCCACCCATTGCCCCCAGGGACTTCAGGTAGTGCTTTAGTCTGTCCGGAGTCAGAGGGTTGGGAGTTTCTCTTGCTCAGCTGCTTCTTCAATGACTCAATCTCCTGCTGATATTGTTGCATCATGAGCAGCATAGTGGAGTCATTCAAAATATAGCCTGTGGTACTTCCTCTCTCTTTCGGTGGAACTTCTTCAGATGAGGTAGACGGCATGCCACTGGTGTCTCCGGCAGTGATGACATTTGCGGCAACAACCGTCAGGAGTTCTTTAGGGGCGGCATCATTGGCATGGCCTTGCACTACCTCAGTTGCGGCCCTTCCTCTCCTAGTGAGGGGGACTGGTCTTTCGGCCAGCCTGGCCATTTCTTCAGGCTCTGTGGGTAAGTCCCCATATCGACCGAAAACCCTGGGCATGTTGCAAGAGTAGATCCTCATGTCTCTGCTCTTTCTTGATGCCCTTCTACTCGGTTGACTAGGGAAAGTCAGCCTGTCAAAGACCGACCTCCGCCATCATGCTTCTTCCTACGGTGGGGATAGATGATGATCTTCTAGCATGTTTCTAGACTCGACACTTGGTGGGGATCGAGGCTCTTGCTCTTTCGGGACACTAGCCATTGCCTGCAATAGCCTTTGGCGCCCGAGTGGGGTGCTTGCTGGGCCATACAAATAGGCCCTCATGACTTCATTCACCCCCTCCCGTGAGTGGAAAGAAGTGGGGGTGAGTGCTACGACTCTGTCGCCACCGTGTGACTAGTGGGATGGATACCTTGATCTGGTGGCATTATGCTGGTGTCGGGGGCGCCGGTGACGAGTGTCCCTCGACCGTAGCGTGGTAGCAGGCCCCGGGTGGTCATCTGCATCAGTTGGCCCAGTCGAGACCCTCACTCTTTGTCTTTCTTGGTGGACTTGTTCTGGCTCCACCCGAGCCGTTGGAGTAATTTGGGCACCCACACCTTCTTCTTCTTCACCGACCGAAAGGTCGATCGATCTTCCAGCCTCTCAACCTTGCTCGGCCTCTTCTTGTGCTTCCCTGTCAATGCCTGGAAGGAGTTACGCACCGACACGTTAGGGATCACTCGGTCCGGGGTTGGCTTCACCCTTTGCCCATTCAGGTGCACTCGGATGCTGCCAACAATCATCGATTTGTCAGAGTTTGAGATCAACCTCCCATAAGGAGCAGCCTCTGTCCGGCCCCTACGGCAACTTCCCTGGCACGATGCTGGCCCTTGGTGGGATGGGCCAGCGGTGGCACGCGCATGGTGCACGAGGCAACTCAGCGCCCTGACTGGGTGCGGCTACCAGGTTGGGCCGAGGGTATCCAGCAGTAGTCTTGGCGGTGCCCTGGGCGAGGGCACCTACTTCAGTAGCATCAGATGCGTCCACGACCAAGAGGTTAATGAACGCCACCCCGAGGAAATTTGGGAAGCCAACAATGGGAGGGAAGCGTCCGTAGCGTAGGGGACAGCGAGGTAGCCATCTCGGGCATGGCTCTCCACGATAAGGGGACCAAAACTAACCGCCATTGATTGATCTCGGAAACGTCTTGCATTTGCGAATTAAATAATTAGTCTTTCAAGAAGGGACCGTAGGGCCCTCTAATCCTGGCGAAGAGATGAAAGGTAATTCCAGTCCCACCGGGCGTGCCAGACTTGTGGACACACTTTTTATTAATTGGTTTATTGTGATTCATTTGTTGGTTTATTAAGATGGGTTCATTTGTTTATTAAGTGCGTGGTCATGCCAGTCACAAGGTGATGGTTTATGCGAGCTTCGTGGAAGCCTTGGTGCGCACCGTCTGACTGATCAGATGATTGTAGATATTTGATCATAGATGTGTGACGTGCCTTGAACTCCCCCTGGACTTGACTAGCTACGAGCATGGAGTCGTTGTATGCTCTCACACTGGTTGCTCCCAGGTGCTTGGCCATTCGCAGTCCTGAGAGTAGCGCCTCATATTCAGCCACGTTGTTAGTGGTGGAAAAATTGAAACGAAGGGCATACTGGAGCTCTACCCCTTCTGGTGATAGCAGGACCAGCCCTGCTCTACTACCAGCTGTGCAAGATGATCCGTCCACATAGAGTTCCCAGGTTGGCCCCGAGGATTGCTCGGGCAAATCCTCTACGGGTATTATACATTCCACTACAAAGTCGACGAGGGCCTGGGCCTTGATGACAGTCCTCAAACAGAACTTGATATCAAACTCACCCAACTCTATGGCCCACTTGACCAACCTCCCTGATGCGTCAGGGTTCTGGAGGATCTGTCGCAACGGTTGATCAGTAAGGACGACGATTGGGTGAGCCAAGAAGCACGGTCGCAGCTTACGGGCGGTCGTGATTAGAGCTAAGGTGAACTTTTCAGTTCGTGAGTACCAAAATTTTGATCCTTGTAGTGCACGACTGACGTAGTAGACGGGCTTCATGATGTCGGCTTCCTCTGGAGCGAGCACGGCGCTCATCGTGCTCGACGTAACCGATAAGTACAGGAACAACTGTTCTCCTTTCTGCGGCTTGGAGAGCACGGGAGGGGTTGCCAGATAGCGTTTCAACTCTTCGAACGCTTGCTCGCACTCCTGGTCCTAGTCGATCTGCCCTTTCTTTTTCGTCGCCTTATTGGCTTGCTTGATCAGCCGAAAGAATGGGAGGCACCTCTCGGCTGCTCGGGACAGGATCCAGGTCAAGGCGGCGATGCGTCCGGTGAGACACTACTCGTCCCTCACTCGTCCTGGTCGCTTCATCTCTAGCACTGCTTGGATATGGTCAGGGTTGGCCTCTATCCCTCGATGGGTGACGAGGAAGCCGAAGAACTTCCCTGATTTTATCCTGAACGCGCATTTACTTGGGTTGAGTTTCATATTGTTCCTTCTGAGTGTTGCGAAGGTTTTCGCCAGATCTCCCAGGTGCTCGGTAGCTCAGAGGATTTTCACAAGCATGTCATCGATGTAGATCTCCATGTTACAACCAATCTGCGAATCAAACATATGACTGGCGAGGCGTTGATAAGTTGCTCCTACGTTCTTCAATCCGAACGGCATGCGGGTGTAGCAATACAAGCCGTGATCGGTGACAAACGCTGTCTTGTCTTGGTCGGGTCCGTGCATGCTGATTTAGTGGTATCCGGAGTAGGCATCTAGGAAACTCAGCATCTCGTGCTCGACCATGGCGTCGACCAGTTGGTTGATCCGTGACATGGGGAAGCTATCTTTGGGTGTAGCTTTGTTGAGGTCGGTGTAGTCTACACACATTCGTCACTTCCCATTGCTCTTGGGAACCAGAACCACATTTGCCACCCAGTCGGGATACTGGGAGGGCCTGAGTAGCCTTGAGCGCAGCTTCTCGCTTACTTGTTCCCTGATAATGGCCTGTCGCTTGGGGTTACAACGCCTTCGGCGTTGCTGAACCGGGCGACAGGTTGGGTCCAACCTGAGTAGTGCGTAATGACTTCCAGTGGGATTCCGGGGAGCTCATCCTCTGACCAAGCGAACACATCCTGATTGGCCGTGAGGAAGCTTGCATAGGCTTCCTTCTCGCGCTCGGATAGGGAAGTTTCGATCCTCAGCGTTCTGGCTATACCCTGGACGCAACCTAGCCTTAGAGGGAGAAAGAGAAGAAACTTTGAGGATAAGCCTAACGTAAGTTAAGAGATGTCTAGAGCTCAACTCCCTTCCATGACACTACCCTTGGAGATTCTATCCGTTACACCAAAACTTTGTGTCTTTACTTTTGGACCGATTTTTATTCAAGACATGCATGCGATCGAGCTCATGAAGTCTAGTGGAAAAATTGTACTGCCACTCTTGCCATGCCTTTTCTTTGATAATTTTACTTTTTGTTTTGCTTTGATTGATAATAGCCCTCGTTGACTAGATTTCTCATGATAGCTCATATTTTTTAGGTCCTTAAGACTACCCCAATTTGAGACTTCTTCTCGCCGGGAGTGCATAGGTCAGTTATTTCACCCCTTCCATCTCCTGCCCCTACACGCGATCGAGTGGAGGAGAGAACATATGTTTGTGTGTACCCAAGCATGGCCAAAGCAATGAAAGTGTTTTTCAAAAGAATTAGCCATAGTTTGCCGTGTAGTGTTTGAAAATCATGCTCAAAGTCACCCTTAATAATTGGGGAGGGGATTCCAGACTCCCAATACAGAGCCATCATTAACCTAAGTGTTGTGGAAGCGAACTTTTCAAGTTCCCCTATCCTAAGATTACTACTTATGATCATGCTTGAAACACTCATTTTTAAACACGCATAGAGCGCGAGACATGAAAATGAATTCGTATGCAAAATATAAAAGGTACTTTGCACCATCATGAATTCCTTGAGGCAACTTGTAATCTAGAAGTAGCATTTGACGGCCATGACGCCATTGTCATCTTTGCTTGACAAGATGATAGCGGTGAAGGTGTTGAGGTGGCCAAGCATTATTGGGTGATGACATAATAAAATCGAAAAGACAATCTAAGCTAAAACCTTGACCCTAATCTACTGACTGACTCGATCCTAAGCTAAGGAAAAGATAGAACTCAATGAAAAGGAAGAGAGGGTGTCTTTCCCCAAGGAGGACCCAAGGCTAAGAGCCGGGTTAAGGGACGCAAGGTTGTGGGAATAGATCTGAGCTTGAAGATTGATCCTTTCTTATGGGGAGATATGGAGGAAGAGAACTAATGTGTAATTGAGCCAGGATCGGGGGGTTTGACACTCGGAGATGAGCCATTTTAGGGAGTTTGGTGGTTAGGATCGAGAAGTGAAATGAGTGGCTGGTCGCGATGGGGTTTGCTGAGTTCCTCAGGATGGAGGTGATGAGGTTGGACAAAGCCCTCCTATACACGCTCCACGACCGGTGGGACCCGGTGAGTAGGGCGTTCCTATTCCCGTGGGGACATATGATCCACACGCTGGAGGACATGGCACGGATCATGGGGCTGTGGTCCACGGAGCACGAGTGAGTGGGATGACGCATGCTGACTACAGAGAGCTGGCGCGAGAGTTGCTAGGCCTAGAGCTGGTGAGGCCAGGACACCACTTGTCCATGCTGGCACAGGCGACCCTTCAAGAGAGCGTGGGACTATGAGGAAAGGCCATAGCCGTGGGAGAGCTACTAGAGGAGCACCTGGGGCTGCTGACAAACCAGGCCAGATAGAGAGTGGCAGTGGGACCGAGTCCTGAGGCATACATCATCCTCCATTGGTTCCTGATGTTGCTATTCGGGAAGCTAATTTTCACTACAAGGGTAGATGGGGTGAGCTACAAGTTCCTCCCCTTCCATGCAGATCTAGACACAGTTGGAGACTACGCCTAGGGCGCGGTTCCACTAGCATTTTTGTTCAACTCTCTCAGCACTATGGCTTGGCAAATGATGCTGGGCGAGTTCTCCCCGCTACTATAGGTAACCCTTCTACCTTAAATGCTTATGCAATTATGATTTGAGACTACTATATGCTAACACTAAAATGCAGGTATGGACTTACGTGTACCTCCCATGCTTAGGGAGAGGGAAGGAGGTACACCCCGACTGAGTGCCCATCGTGAGGTGATGGATGGCGATCCGAGACACTGGTTCCCTGTGACTCATAGTGCGGGTGATCCAGGACGACATTGACACACTACCCTATGCATCGGTAAGATCCCAAACTTAGACTTCTAAATGTAATTAATTGCTTTGTCACTGACACTTGACCTTACTACCGTCCCCTTTCATGTGCGTTGGACCCCGTACCGGGGTGAGGGACAGGACAGGCAGCCATGGGTGGAGGCGACCCAAGCGCACGTGGGATGGGGCATGTGGCTCCACTGCATGAACATCATCGAGCCACTACACCGCCGCCTGGTCATGAGGACCAGGAGTGTCCACCAGCCAGAGGTGGAGTTCCCGACGCGATAGGAGGAGCGCGTGGGATGATCTTCATGTGGACTGACCGGGGAGGTTGGCTGCGTCACCTGAGCAGTGAACCAGATCAGGGACTAGACGAGGAGAGGTCGGGCAGTGCGAGCCCGAGCTACCAGCGATGAGGCCTACCTAAAGGCCTACACCAGACACTACGGGGACCAAGTCTTCCTTGGCTCTCGATGACCAGTATGACTTTTAAACTTATGCTTTCTAATGATATCCGATGCACTGACAACCTGACTTTCTATATATAGCTAAACCCTCAGGGACGGATAGCGGAGCTCTAGGGTCTCCTCCACTCCACCATTCTGCAGAGGGATGAGTTCCAGCGCTCGCTGGAGCTTCTGGTGAGTTCTACTTAACCTTAGACCTAATATGCAAATGCTATGAACTTGACTGACTGACTTCCATATGCAGCGGACCGAGAGAACATGATGATAGCGATCAGATGCTCCATTTTCTTCCTCGCAGAGAGGGTAAGCAAATAACTATACTTCCCTTTGACTTTATGATTATGAATGCAATTAACTAACGATAATGAATGCATGTGTAGGTGAGGGAGCTAGCAGCAGTGATGAGTGAGGCCACTCGATAGAGGGAGGAGGCGGAGCAGTCCCGAGCTGAGGCCGTAGGGTTGAGGAGCGAGCTGGAGTAGTCCCAGATACAGGTGCGACTAAAGGAGGCTCTCTGACTACTAGGCAAGAAGGTGGAGCACAGCAGGAGTGCAAGCGGTGCACACAGTAGCGCGTATCGAGGTTACCTCACTGGCTCCTCCAGCTACCAGAGGAACGAGGAGGAGGAGCGACGGCGATGCCGTGAGGAGGGTAGCACGGCCATGGACTCATCGGGGAAGCGCCATGAGGATACCGGGGACAGGGGGGTCTAGGAGAGGGGCCCGCTTGAGAGTTTTTCTTTTCTTTTTCCCTTTATGTATATACATGACTTTGACTTTATGAAAAACATGATCTTTTTGATTTTTTGAATGCAAATGTGTGGATGTTAACACCGACTTTAATAACTTAATGATGACCCCTAGGATTGACAAAGAGAGAGAGAGAGATGCGAATGACAATTGGAGAGAGAGGGGGGTTCACAAAGGACAGGTGAGGGAGGTGGTCTCAACTGGGCTGCTACCCCTTGGGTGGCGGTCCTGCAAGAGGCCGCAAAGGGTAGACGAACACAAACTGAGGGCAGTAAGGAAATGGTCCTCATGAGATTGCAAACGGGGCTAAATAGTCATAATGTGACCGCTCGGCGAACGAAAGAGAAGGCAGTGAAGAGCGGGGAGAAACGGCCATCGAACGACCACTAGTTGACCCTAGCGATTGCACGATAGACCGCAAGGGGGAAAACGGAGTTGTACCCGAGCGGGACTCTCCGAGAGAGTCCTAATGCATGGATAACAACACCCAAACAATGCTAAAACCCGTTCTAACTCAAATTGAGGCATCCTAGCCTCAATCCTAATGCAATAGGACTGGGAATTTAAGCTTTATAACTAGTAATGCACCCTGAACTCATAACTCACAAAAAACCCTCTCTTTAAGCCTTGAATTCTTTAGGAAGAACACCCAAATCACCATGAAGAGGTCCTTTGAAGCTAGCACCATGGGTGAGGGTGTCTACAATGGGCCAAGGCTGGCCAAGAAAGAGCATGGAGCGCTGCAGTGGCTGACCTCCATCCCCAAGCACCTGAGCACCAGTGCTTCAAAAGAGGTAAGTTAAAGCAATAAGGTTCAAAATTTCATTAATCTCCTCAAATTTCTCATATCACCTCTCTTCTTCTTCTCTTTTCCTCTTTCATTGCACATCTATTTATGAAAGGACATAAATAAAAATAAAAGTACATAAAGGTAAAAATAAAATGTGGATGCATGGAATCGATTCCCATCACCGAGGCTGAGAAGTTCATAGCCGCGTTTGTGATCGCTCAGGCCTAGCCAAGCCAGCCTACAGGATAGACTCTCCGACCGGCAGTGCCGCTTAACACTTTTTCGCCTTGTGGGATAAGGCCTTTATGCGGGTTTCTTCTTTCAGCCCCCGCGGAGGAGCCAGCACCTACTCCTACTCCGGACGTGGGTGAGGTTGTTGCACCTGGGGTTGCACCTTCCGTCGAGAAGATGATCCCCAGACTGCCTCTGGCTGCGAGGACCGAACGGGGTAATTATTTTGACTAGCGTGGCTAACATTTTCATTCGCTGGGGGCCCAAAGACCTTTATCTAATCCTGATGCTCCTTCATTTGGCAGTTCCTATCGCACCCCTCCCCAGGTGGGTGTGGGCCTACAAGGTCCCCGAGTTGACGAAGGCATACTCGAGGAAGAGGCTGAAATCTAGGAAGTCACCGTCGCCTAGTCCTCGTAGAGAGGAGGTTGTTGACTTAGAGATGAAAGCTCCCTCTCCGGCAAGGGAGGAGCCTACCATGACCAAGTCTTCTTCGGGCGAGAAGGTAGACTATGACTACTCTTCCGACGAGATGGCTTCAGGCGAGGATTTTGTAAGTGTGAGTCTATTCCCATGGGGCACCCTTTGCAGCCAGCCTCTGATCTTGTCTTCTGCTATTCGGTTAACTTGCAGGAGCAAATCCAGCTAGAGGCCATAGAGGTGCCTACCCCGGACATGTCAGTAGAGCGACTCGGGGGAGGCGATGTCGGCTTGGAGAAGCTGGCGGCCTTGTTCGAGGTCCTGCAGCAGGAGGTAGCCATGGGGACCACAATACCAGTGGGTGAGGCTCTGGAGGAGGGGGAAATAGCACCGAAAAGTAGCATAGTTCTGGTGACTGAGGTAAATATGGGGCCCCCAGGGCCTCTCTTGCATCTTTTCAAGATTTGGGTAGCTCGCCTCGATCGGTGAAGGACTAACCCCATTTTCTATGTTTTAGGAGGAGGCAAGGCTCCCTGAGACGCACACCGCTAGAGCTCGCAAGGCTGTTGTGAAGTGGAGGGAACCAGTCACCCCCGCGGGGGTAGGTGAACCGCAATTGCTCTCGGAATTAGAGGTGGAGCACCTGGTGTCCTTCCTGTAATCGGGGGGCGGGCTGAAACTCATGGTTCCTCTTCTGCCTCCCCGACTGCTCATGACGCCCGAGGAGGACCAGCTTCTTGGGAAGATGCTGACAAGCATCATGGTTTCCCGAGAGGAGGGAGCACAAGCGGAAAGGGCCATAGGTCCTTCAGTAATAAAATATGATTTAGCTATGCCCTACGCCCTCCCTCCAACCGAGAGCAGGGTGGAGCAGCCCCTCGCGATGACGGAGTTGGGTGGTTCAGTCACAACTCTATTGGCTCCTCTGGCGATGGCCGGCTGAGAGTTGTTCATCGAGGTTGGACGCTTGAGCGACCTGGCCTCCACTCTTCCATCCTCCTCGGGCGCGGTGGACGCAGATTTGTGGGCGGCTGTGGATAGCTTGGTCGAGTTTGACCCTCCGGCCATGCCCTCCATTGGCCACGCCACCTCGGACGCACCAGTCTGATAGATGTTGTTGGCATTGTGGTTGATGATCTTCGTCGACCCCTCCCTCACATATCGGGAGGTGCACACCGTGGTGGCGCAGCTGACCATGGAACTGCAGATGTTGGGCTGCCCTCTAGAGGTATGGTCGCGGCGAGCCTTGCTGCTCCTGAAATACGTCAACCGCCACGAGTTCCTTGAAGCCCCGGCTCCTAGCGAGTTTGCCGCCATCAATGCTCAGGAGGACGAGTACCTGCAGGCCCTGGAGGTGTGGAAAGGCAATGAAGAGCAGCATGAAAAGGCCTTGGATGAAAGCCACTGTCGTGTCGATGCCCTCACAAGCAGAATAGAAAAGCTGAGGGGCTATCTTGCTATAGCCGAGGCCGAGCTGGTTGAAGCCGAGGCGGCTGTGGTCAGAGAGACCGAGGAGCTTGCCATTGCCAGAGTCGAGATGACGTTTGTGATGTCTGAGCTAGGGCGCCTCGAAGAACAGAGGAACCGACTGTGCGACATGGCATTATTCCCTTGCGTCGGGATTCTTCCTCTTGAGAAAATCTTCCGGGGAATAGATTGAGCGTCCTCCTCCCTTTTCATTGACATGTAAAGTAGGGGTTTGCCCCGAAGCATATGTAGCCCTCCCTTTTTTGAAATGGAATGCCATTCACGTGCATACTTTTGCATGCTAGCCCACGAATCTTTCTTCTTCCTTTTTCTCTTTCTTCTTTTCTTTTGCTCCTTGGTGAAATGCGAGCTTGCACCGGCGGTTTGGTCTAGGAACATTTCGGTTGGGTTAGCAAGAGTGCATAGGAGAGTGCTCGCCTCCCCAGGGGAGAGACGAGGGGATCACTCCACCATGCAAGCCTCGCGGCTTCGCTGAGTGGTTCCATAAGGATGATGGACCTGAATAGGTTGACCCGATCTCGAGGGAATGAAGAGAAGGGTTTGTTGATCCAAATTACTTAGACGAGGGGTCTAGGTCAAAGGGGTGCATTCGTCACCCGAAGGGGCGGAGAGAAGAGTTTATTGATTCAAATGACCTAGACGGGAGGTCCAAGTCAAAGGGGTGTATTCGTCACCCGAAGGGACAGGGAGAAGAGCTTATTGATTCAAATGACCTGGACGAAAGGTCCAAGTCAAAGGGGTGTATTCATCACCCGAAGGGATGGAGAGAAGAGTTTATTAATTCAAATAGCCTGGACAAAAGGTCCAAGTCAAGAGGAGGTATTCGTCACCCGAAGGACGGGGAGAAGAGCATATTGGTTCAAATGACCTGAACGAAAGGTCCAAGTCAGTAATTTCTGAGCTATTGTATTTACTTTATCACGCTATTAGTTGTATTTGCTTCCACACTTAATTATTCATTATCATTTAAATTAATTTACACATTGTAATCCCAATTCGTTATATGACTCCTCGACAAACTCCACTAACCCTTCAGGGGCCTCATCAGCCTCTTGGGTGGCGTCCCCAATTCTTGGTGGCGGTAATCCGATATTATCGGGTTATCGGTACCCTGAGCTCTGGGTCGTTACACCTAGAATGTCCTTGACCGTCCTAATCATATAAGACATCATATTGGAGTTGTAAACCCTATGAGGAATAAGTGAGATCTAAACTATTATTTTTTACTCTAACTCTTATGAGTGCAGGTCACAGGCAGAGGTTCCGGTGCTTCTTCCACCTTGTTCTGAGCGTGAAAGAGAAGGGAAGAAGTTTGAATCAAGTCTCCAAACGATCTCCAACCAGAAGCTACGTGGAAAATCAAGCTGCAACATCGTTCTTGCAACATTCATCTATTTTTCCTTCAAGAATGGTTGACATCCTGCAGAAGTGTTCAACCACATTCGAAGAAGTGAATGGGGGAGCTCTAAACATGACAAGAACATTCTTCATTCTTCATTCTCAGAGTCTTTTTGATTTAGCTTGATTATCTGTTGTAGCATTAAACTCTTTGAACCGGATTTCTGTGTGTTGTTTGTGTTCCGAAACACGAATGTGTGTGTGTGTGTGTCTGTGTGTGTGGCAGCCCACATCGGGTGCCGTGTGTGTGGCTGCTGTTCTAAAGAGCGTGTGTGTGGCTCACTTCATAGTGAAGCGTTAATCCTCACGTGTGAGGGATGGACATAGGGGACACGGCAGTGTACCCAAACCACCTAAAAATTTCATGCTTCATTTGTGGTTTGCTTCTCCGCACATTCTTACGAGTGGGCTTACGCTGAGCTGAGTGTTTGTTATTAATCATCTACTTTCATCCTCGTCCAGTCACAAGAGTGATCATGTTCAAGTGAGGCAGAGTGCTTGTGTGTTGATCAAACAAGTATTTCATTCATAAAGAAATTTTATTTAGTCAATCAATTCACCCCTCCCCTCTTGATTGCCACCATTCGGGACACAATAGGGTGAGTGTACAAGTAACTCTCTAACTCTCACCACCGCCCTCCTGCTCATCCCTCTCCTCTCTCCTAAGATGAGGATCCCTAGGGGGCTTCCTGGAGACCTGCGAGGTAGTACTCACCTTAACCTGCGGCGCCTGACCAGCCTCAGTGGTGTGACGATGCTCCTCTGACAAAGTGACAAAGAAGCTACCCACAGAAAAGGAACCATATTGATGGAGGCGCACCCTGCACTCTCGCAGCCTTTGGTAGTGCTCCTCACTGTCCTTCAACCTCTGCTCTGTGACTCAAAGGCCTCTCTAGAGCTCCATCACCTGGGTCTCTAGAGCTCCATCACCTGGGCCTCTCTAGAGCTCCATCACCTGGGCCTCTAGAGCCCTCCTCTCATCATAATCGCGCTGCCACCTTGCCCTCCTCTCCTCTCTCTCTCTCTCCTCTCACTCGCTCCCTCTCCTCTCTCTCTATCTTTGCCTCCCTCCTCACCACCTGGAGGGCGATCCTTAGCTCCACGACGTCACGGGACAGATCCTCAACATCCTGTTGTTGTCACTCCTCCTCCAACTCTACTATCCGGGCATCGCCCATCACGATGGCCGCCCAGACGTCACGCTCCTCCTCGGCTCAGACCACATGAGCTAGTGCATCCCGGATCTCCACTACCTGCCAAGGATCAATCATCTCTCAAAATCAGTAAAAGAGAGGAAATGTGTAATGAAGGTTCGAGGCAAGCAAGTACTCACCAGAGCTGTAAGCTTGCGCTTGGCCTCCTCAGCGCGGGTCACCGCACTGGCTAGCTGCTCCTGGAGGGAGGTGACCTTCGGAGGAGCCTAGGAGGTGGAAGACGCCCCACCTACCATCCCCACTGTCACTGCTAGCTGGGCATGCTGAAATAAAGGAACAAATGACAGTCAGTGACTAAGCATCAGGAATTTAGGTAAACAAAAAACAAAACAAGAAAAAAATAAAAAAAGAAAAAATATTGCATAGGCTTACCAGGATGTCTAGATCCTACCGAGTGACAGTCAACTGCCGTCTGGCATCCGCCAACTGGGCCTGAAAGTCAGTGATGATGGCATCCTACATTCACAAACATATAGGTTAGTGTCACATACATATGCATACATTCATAAACAAAAATAAAATAAAATAATGCTCATTTCATACTTACCCCTGCTGGTCTCCCGAGGTTGAGATGCTCTGCGTAGGTCACCTGGTAGCGCTGCAGGTAGTCAACACTATCCTATGCGTGAGACACCATAGGTACGCCACCCTGCTGCCAGTCCTGGAACTGGACAGTGAAGTGCACGCACCAGTCAACAAGCTTTGCCTTACCTCGGGTCTTTCGCCCAATGCGGCTCAACTCATCCACGTCCACCCACTCCTGGGCAAGGCCCAGGGTCCTCATAGCTAGCCTCATTCGGAGTGGCTCAATCTCGTTCAGGTAGTGGACCCAATGTCCCGCTCGAAGCGAGGTCGGCCGGCCTCGACCCAGGGCTGGCCTGCATCGTCGATGCTCAGGTAGGGCCTCCACACCACCTGCATTATCACACATGTTAGTTTTCACATTTTGCCAATAAAATAGATATACACAAAGGCACAAAAAATAACAAAAAAATTATACCATGGCCTCAGGATACTCTGACAGCTTACGTCGGAGCGACGACAGCTGATAGGAGTGTGGCACCGCGATCATGATAGCTCTCCACCGTCTGGCTAGTTGCATGGCCGCCTGATCCCACTGCCTAGCCATCCCCATCGAGAAGTAGTAGTAGCTCCACACCTGCATCCATCACATGTCATTAGCATAGTCAATTGCATAAACATGAAATAGAACTACAGTATGAAAATCAGTCAGAACAGGTTCTGAGAATGACTCAAAGTCATGAAAAGAAAGATAGTCACTATTGTTAAGCTGGAATGACCAAAAGTCAATGCTACTATTCAAAGGTGACAACTAGTCAATGTCAGCTAGCAATTGCATTTGAAGCATACAATTCAGTGCATATACCTTCTGTATGCCAGGTAAGGCGATGCAGATTCATGACATTTTGCCACACAGATCTAATACACATTCATGCATTTACTCATTCAGGCATTTTATCATACAAGACTGATGCACGTGCATGTAATCATAATCATGGAGGTCAACGCACATTCATTTGCTATATTCAATGAGTCAGTGCATCTTTTGGTTGCATCCTTCATTTTTGGTTTGAAGCTAGAATGTCAATGCATGATAGACCTTGTACATACTAAGGTCGATGCTAGTGTGTACATGTACTCACTAAGGTCGACGCTAGTGTGTATGTGTCTCTCACTAAGGTCAATGCATGCTGCATATCAAGGCATATGGAAGTCTGTGCATGTTCATTTCATTGCATGAAGGTCGATGCACATATGTGTTACCAACCAGGAAGGTCAATGCACATATGCCGCTGGCCTTAGCAGGTCGATGCACATTCACATATTGTGTTTTTTTTTATTAAACCAACCAGCAGAATCACTATCTAGTCTAGCACACCCTCCCCCAGAAGGGCAGAGTGATCTTGCTCCCCCAGATTGATTTTGTGGCTCTTTTTTATTGATGTAATGAAAGAATACAGAAAGCAACGAGGCATACCCCTGAATGTACAGTAAGAGGCAGAAAAATAAAGCCTAGAAAAGCTGGAGGGACATCCCCCTGAACAGTCTAGAAAGCTAAAACCAGGGGAGAAAACCCACTAGACTATATAAAGTTGCGCAAAGTGGGCAAACCTGCTTTATCTAATCTAAGCGCCCCCCTTGCAAAAATGGGGAGATCGCTAGAGTGAGTAAAAAAGGAGTTACTCTGGGAGTCACAAGCATACGATGCTAGAGCATCCGCAACTTGATTTCCTTCCCTATATACATGCTGCACTATACAACCACAGTCCCTGAGAAGCTGCAAAATTTTCCTCCACCAGGGCAGAACCATCCAGTGAGGCACCTCTCCTTTTTGGACAGCATCAGCAATCAGCGCACAGTCTGTAAACACAGCTGCAATCTTTAATCCACCCAGGTGTGCTATGAGTAACCCATCATGAAGTGCTCTGGCTTCTGCATAAATGCTACTACCAAGGCCATAATGATAAGAAAATCCAATTAAAAGATTGCCTTTTACATCTCGGATACAGCCCCCACCCCCACATAAACCTGGGTTCCCTTTAGAAGCCCCATCAACATGAAGGGTTAACCAGTCCGAAGCAAACCTGCAGGACACTAACAATGGCTGCTTGACCACCACCCGGGGGAAAAGCTGGAAGCTAGCTAATCTGCTAGCATTAACTGCGGACAAAGGAGTGTGAAAAGTCTTCCTAACCAAGACATGAGAAATTGAGGACAAGATGCTTCTCTTTATTTCACTTATAGGAGGTTTCACATTATCAAACCTGAGGACACACCGGTGCTTCCAGATTCCCCAAAGCATGATGATGACAGCATGAAGACTAGTGAAGCTGAAAGCAGACTTCATGTTTGTTACAGCAAGAAGATTCCAGCACCGAATTGTAATTTGATCACTAAGGAACACCTTCTCACTGATCAACGGGAGAATCCACTGCCAGAGATCAGATGCAACCTCACTAGAGATGAACAGATGATTCAGGTCTTCTTGGGCAGGGACTTGACAGCAATTGCATTTAGAAGCTAAGGGAATACCACAGTCATTCACCCTGCTGTCAACAGGCACTGCTCTGTGTATTAATCTCCAGAAAAAGGAAGCTGCCCTGGGGTTTATGGTTGAGCACCACAGATTGGTCCATGGCCGCCTAAAGTTACCACCGGGTCGAAGAAGGTTATACGCAGACTTGAC
Organism: Amorphophallus titanum; assembly: GCA_024336825.1. Classification (NCBI taxonomy): domain Eukaryota; kingdom Viridiplantae; phylum Streptophyta; class Magnoliopsida; order Alismatales; family Araceae; genus Amorphophallus; species Amorphophallus titanum. The sequence goes on along the minus strand of JANBPO010009528.1, from coordinate 9,759 downwards.
AGAAAATACACCCCTAGCTGTGCCTGACCAGACCCAAGCATCTGCCTCACTACTAATCTTGGCTTTATATAGCTGATAATCAGGACAGTACTGCTTCCAAAGCTCATATTGGGGATCCATTAAAACATCTCTGACTGAAACAACAGGGATAGCTTGCTGACTGATAGAATCAGAAATCAAGACCTGATGAAGAAGAGGCCCATGACCAGTCCAATTGTCTCTGAAAAAATCAATATTAGACCCATCCCCTAAGAACCACCGGGATTGACTAATAACAAGATTCTTCACTTTATGGAAGACATTGGAGGGCAGACCTGCTGGAAAAGGCTTCTCACATTCAGAAAGGTGAGTTTTGATGAATCTGCGCCTAGCATACTTAGTCCACATGGAAGACCCATGTAGGACATTCCACAGTACTTTGGCAGCCAGAGCCATATGAACCAAATATAGGTCTCTGGTACCAATACCCCCTTCAGCCCAAGGTTTTTGAATAGCCTTCCAAGCCATCCAGTGCCGCTTCCTAGCGCCATCAGCTCCCTGCCAGAAAAAGTTGGCACAGAGTCTATCCAAAGCGTGGATGACTGTCTTCGGAATAAAGCAGGCAGAGGCCAGATAAATTGGCATACTACAGAGCACAGAGTTGATTAGGACCAGTCTCCCAGCCTGAGATAGGAACCTAGATTGCCAACCTGCTAGTCTCAATTGAACCTTGTCTATTAGATATTTGAAATCTGAGCATTTGTATCTCCCAGTTTTAATTGGGATACCAAGATAGCGAAAACCATTAACCATGATCTTAAACCCTGTCTGAGCTTGAATAGATTGCCTCTGGGACTGGGAGGCTTTTGAAGAAACAATGAAGCTGCTCTTGCCTGCATTAACCAGCTGCCCAGAACTGGACTGATATTTATCAATGAAGTTCAGAAAAGAAGAGATATTCTGCTTAAACACACGACTACAGGGAGGGAGTCATGCATCAGGCCGTTTACCAAAGAAAGACTCACAATAATTGAAATCGTTCGCAAAACGACAAGAGACGCTGCAATCTCAGGGAACATATCTCAAGGACTACGAACATGCCTCGAGAGCACAATACCCACGAGAGTGAATGCAGAGCAGAGGGTACTTTATCAGCAGGGAAGCTGACGATTTTCCCAACACTCACAAATGCTAACACTAAAACCAGAGAAATGACCGACAATAGCACGGTCACGACAACATCTAGGCACATACAGCTAAGATGGAGTCACATCAAGAAGGAGCAATTCTCTTGACTAAGTAGAATTGTACGAAAAGAATCCTCGGCCTGTGGGTTATTAGCCCACACACTTCCACTGCGTACTCTATAATTCACGAAGGCATCAAAAAGATTCTCGGCCTTCGCATCTCAGCACACACTAGGTGTCATCGCAATCCTAGAAAATCGCAATGCAACACACCTCAAGCACTGATCCAGCGAACAACTGAACAGAAAAACCTATGTGCAACAGAGAGGAGCACCAGCTTCAGCACAAAGCCCAAGGAAAAACACTAATCTCAGCCTACCTTTACGTCCTGTAAGTGACAAATGACCCTCACATCACATCGGCCATTGGACACGGCACGTTAAAAATACGGTATGTAACAGCTCTCGACACAGAAATCAAATCAAAAGTCATGCAACCGCAAGACAAGGAGATGATCCGGCTCAAATTAAGTTGTCCACACTTGAGTAGACTCAGGACAAGGCAATACTAAAATGGCAATTCCGAGGCCAACCTCACAATGAGATCCACCAAACGACATGGGCAACATCGAGCTCAGCAACAGAAGCTCACCAAGAAGGGAAGAGCCTAGTCCGCTCGAACAGCTGCTCAGTCAAATTGGTCCAATCGAACACTTCGACTTCGACAGAAGTGAAACACATCAGGGGCTAACCAGATTTAAGTTGGGGCGACCAAAGTATCACAACAATATATATGGCCATTATCACGACTCAAATGGTCAACCGCAACATGAACAATTGACAAAAGAACCTAACACCAGTAAATCCCAACCAGAAGGGAAATGCCAACAAGAATAACACTAAGGGATTCTTACACTGCACGAATAGCACAAGAGCTGGCTGTCGAGCAACAACACCAAACAATCGATGAATCCAGACAATTGGATACAACAAGGAAAGAGTAGAATTAACTACTCCACTGTAAGACACGAAACACAATGTGGATTACTTCACAGGGCTATCAACACTGCAGGTGACAAGCCACTGAGTCCACACAGAGAAACAGACTTCCACGGAAATCATGGGCGATTAAACAATCAAGCCACGTTAGCCTAGGATCCACCCACGAATCCCGCTAACGTCCACCTCATCCATCATTTCATCACGTTCTAGCCCATTCCATCACGTCTCTACCTCAGTCAACTCGGCACGGTCGCGCGCCCCGCGTCGAGAAAAATAGAGGGAAAAGAGAAACGAGGGAGAAAGTAGAACGAGAGAAATGACAAGGATAGGAGAAGAGAAAATCACAATCGCACAAACAGCATTACCATAATAAACAATAATAGATAACTGAATCACATAAAACTCAAGCAACAAGAATAATTAAAAAACAAGTTAACTAATCAAAAAATAGAAACGCACCTTACAAAAGATAAGACGTCACTACTCAGCATGAGGAAGCTGAGACGCTGGTGAGTCCTACTGAGGTCGTGGCGGCACGGGTTGAAATTAGAGTTGTCGTGGCTGGGCGAATGGAGAGAACTGCATCGGTCTTGACCTGAACGGACAGTCTCGAACAACATGGCCTGGTTGGTCACAACGAAAACAAACCACTGGCAAATAACATGGCCTACCAGGGTGGCTACCACCACACTTCGCACACGATCTCGGCTGACGGACAGCAGGTTCCTGACGTTGCTGAGAAGACGGGATTGACGATAGAACAGCACCGGCAGAAGACTATTGAGCATGCCATTCCTCATGCTCCCTTGACTTGCTCCAAGTATTCATGGATAGAGGTGTACCACGATCAACTGGCGCAAGAGAGGAGGTTCTAGTTGCATGCGACTGCCTGCCTTGCCAATTCTTACGCCTCTTATTCTTGAATCGCCGGAACTTCCTACCTTTGGACTTGGAGGAAGAAGCACCATCGGCAGAGGAAACAATAGAAGGAACTCCGGGGACGCTCGGCAGATAAACCTGCTGCAACTGCCCAATCGGTTGAGGGATAAGGTGATGCTACACGCCTAGCTGAGTGGACTCAACTTGGGCGCGCACTTAAGATATCACCTGCCCTACTCCAGATGGCAGAGAAGGCAACACGGCTTCACTCTGCATTCCACGCCGAACACTCGGCATGCCTTCCTCAGCTTGGGCGGGAGCCACTGGAACTTGACTCGGCACAGACGCATAAACCATCATGACAACCACCGGAGGAGAAGCTCCATTTCCCTCCCTAGAAATCCACGCCTTTTGGCGACGCGCCATGATAACCTAAGAAACATATGCCGATGAAAATCACATCAACAATCATGAAAAACACCCTAAGCCAGTAGTAGACGACTCAAATGGACTTGCTCTAGACTAACGCTATGCAATTTCAATTCCTTATACGAGTCCTCAACACTGCTCTAATACCAACTGTAACGACCTAGAGCTCAGGGTACCAATAACCCGATAATATCGAATTATCGCTACCAAGAACTGGGGACGCCACCCAAGAGGCTGATGAGGCCTCTGAAGGGTTAGTGGAGTTTGTCGAGGAGTAGTATAACGAATTGAGATTACAATGCATAAATTAATTTAAATGATAATTAATAATTAAGTGCAGAAGCAAACTAAACTAATAGCGTGATAAAATATATACAATAGTCCAGAAATTACAAATGTACAAGTCCCGACCAATGTGCTAGCATATAGTGATTCCATGCTCATCGTCAATCAAGTCAAGGGAGAATTCGAAGTACGCGAATCAGCTATGATCAAGTATCTAGAGTAGGCCAAGGCAATAGCAAAGGAATTTTCCCACTTCGAGATGGTCCACATCCCCAGGGAGGAGAATGTCTGAGGAGGCATTCTATCTCACCTAGCGTCAACAACCACTGTCTCCAACTCTAGATCCATATTGATCGAAGAATTATCAGTGCTGAGCATAGAAGAACTATCACCCTAGGTAAAAGCCATTGACTATGAACCCTCATGGATGGACCCCCTCTTGAATTTTCAACTATGATAATAACTCCCAAGCTACTGCGCTGACGCTCGCCAAACGAAAGCATGAGTGGCACATTTCACCGTGGTTGATAGACACCTATATCGTCGATCCCTCTCAGCTCCGTTGTTGAAGTGCTTGTTCCCTATGGAAGCTAAGCAAGCTATACAAGAGATACACGAAGGACTCTGCAGAAGTCATGTAGGTGGGTGAGCACTCGTGCGGACACTAATCCGACATGGATATTGGTGGCCTACTCTTCAGCAGGATTGCCTTGAGTATGCCCGAAGGTGCCCCCAATGTCAGAAGTTCCCCAACCTGCACCACTAGCCAGCTACGTAGCTACATACCCTGATGGAGCCTCACCCATTTGCTCGATGGGGGTTAGATATACTGGGTCCCTTCCTCGAGGCTCAGGGGAGGAAGGAAATTCCTCATTGTCACTATCGATTACTTTATCAAATGGGTCAAGGCAGAGCAACGTGGAAGTTCATGCTGTAAAGTATCATCTGTCGATTCGGGATCCCACGCGTCCTCACAACTGACAATGGCAGGCAATTCGTGAGCACCATCTTCTTGGAAAAGTGCATGCTCAGAGCTGGGGATTTGGAGTAGCTACATATCGGTGGGCCACCCCTAGGAGAATGGCTTAATTTAGAATGTAAACAAAATGCTCCTCCATGGCATCAAGATCCACCTTGAACAGGCTGGCGACTCGTGGGTGGACTCCATCCCAAGTATCCTGTGGGCACATCGGACCACTGCTAGGGCTGCCACGGGAGAGACACCCTTCCACCTCACGTACGGGATAGAGGCAAACATACCAGTTGAAATATCCAACCAATCATTATGAGTCGGCCAGTTCGACGAGGCCAGAAACAACCAGACAATGCGAGAAAATCTGGACCTACTCGAGGAAGACAGAGAGCGCACCCAGTTAAGACTTGTAGCCTATCAACTAAAATTGGCCTAATACTACAATGCTCACGTCAAAGAATGCCACTTCCTCCCTGGAGGCCTGGTGCTGCAACGAGCTATCGTGGCAGACTCTAGAGTAGCCACGGGAAAACTAGCACCAAACTGGGAAGGCCCGTATAGGGTAGAGGAAGTGCTTGGCAAAGGAGCATACAAGCTAACGACACTGGAAGTGTGAGAGGTACTGAAGAAATGGAATTCTATAAATCACAGAATTTTTTAACAATAAATCATTTTCGACATATCGCCTCATTGATCTAATGAAAGCGTCACTAGTTGAGCTCAATCATGGTGGTTTCTAAGCCTCCAAGAGGTGAGCACTCATTCTCCCTCAGAAATTAGGCGAGCACTCATGCTCCCTTAGAAATCATGATGGCTTCTAAGCCTCCAACAGGCGAGCACTCATGCTCCCTCAGAAATCGTGGTCACCTCTAAGCCCCAAAGAGTCATGCACTCATGCTCCCTCAAAAATCATGGTGGCTTCTAAGCCTCCAAGAGGTGAGCTCCCAAGAAGTGAGCACTCATGCTCCTTCGAAAATGTCGATAGCGTTCAAGCTCCCAAGGGGCAAGCATTCGCACTCCCCCAGAAATAATGAGCAAAAGGATTTCCCCACCAAGGGAGGACGTATGCTCTCCCCCAAAGCCAATCACGGGTAGCGCATAAGTCTTCAAAGGCAAGAGAATTCCCAATCGTTACAAAAGATGAAATGTATCATTAACTTGATGAAAACCCCTAGTCTTCCCAGGGAACGGGACATGCGTACACAACGGGGATGGATGGATTTGAATGATGAATCTATCTACTCTAACAACCTCGCCACACACGAAGGTTCCCCACCAAAAATGCATGCAACAAAGGCATGGATCAAAAAATCCCCATTTTCATTCAAAATACAAGTCCCCGAACTCCAGCATGGCATCCTCATGTAGCCAACGCACAAAGTTATGAAAGGAAGTAGGGCAAACTAGGGCCATGGTAGCATCATAGCCATCCTAGTATCCGGCCATCCAGCCTTGCACGTAATTGCTGCCCCAGTCGAATGGTTCATCAATGATGACTAGAGCAGAGCCGACGACAACCTTTTACCCCTCCGTCACTACAGTGGGTAGGGCCGGAACCATTGGGGTATCACCCGCCTTGCACCTACACTGGGAGGAGGATTGGGAACCCTCTCTCAAGCTGCCATGACCTTGGGAGAACTCTGAGCCATCACAACGGTGTAATGAAGATGGAGATAGACAACAAGCACGACCACGAGCCCTACTATTTATAGGCGAGGGATGCCTCGTCCCCCTTACCAGCGGCGGAAAGCATCCCATTACTCCCATACATATCAGCAGAAGGAGGGGGATCATTAAAAGGCAAGCACACACCACGAAGCGAACACTACAAGGAAAGTCAATTTTTTCGACATCCATATTCCATCGCAAATCCGTCGAAAAGATGTCCCAAAGTTATTTTTCGACATATTTCAGACGAACTTTCGATCGAATATGGACGTCGGTACTATTTGGTCGCTAATTTTTGGCGTAATTTTTTTCCGTCTCAAGTTCATCAGTAATTTCTGATGAAATTGGATGTCAAAATTTTCATTGGCACTGATGTCAAAAATTAATAAAAAAGAAATTAATTAATATTTACGATGGAATGAGCAAGTGAGAGAGAGAGATATATAACTGTAGAAGGCTGAGGAGCCATGGAGATCTTCCAGATGAGTGCTCGCCGGTCCCAGTACTCACTCGGTGAGTGGTCGGTGAGTATTCACTGGGTGGAAGGTCGCCGAAATGAACCTTTCTCAGAGTGTGGGCTATCGCAGCCTTCTTCTCCATGTGTAGCGGGCTAGTAACTCTATCCTCTTGCGTAGTAGTTTGACAGAATGAACCATCGTGTCTCCGTATGTATGTCCCTTTTATAGGGGGTTGTCCTAGAGAGGATGCTTGGAGGGTGCTTTGTAGGCCCAAAGAGCATTTGGAGACTTGGTGAGCACTTCTGGGGGAGTGCTTGGTAGGTCTGGAGAGCACTTGTAGTCTTGGAGAGCACTTTTGAGGAGAGTGCTTGGCGGCCTTGGAGAGCACTCTGGGAGAGTGCTAGGTGGCCTTGGAGAGCACTTCTGGGAGAGTGCTAGGTGGCCTTGAAGAGCACTCGTAGGTCGGGAGGGCACTTATGGGAGAGTGTTAGGTGGCCTTGGAGAGCACTTAGAGGCCTGGAGAGCACTTCTAGGAGAGTGCTCGGCCTGCTTGGTAGGCATGGAGAGCACTTGGAGGCCTGGAGAGCACTTCTGGAGAGTGCTTGGTAGGTTTGGAGAGCACTTCTAGGAGAGTGCTTGGTAGCCTTGGAGAGTACCTGGTAGGCCTAGCTTGGAGAGCACTTGTACGCTTGGAGAGCACTTTTGGGAGAGTGCTAGGTAGGCATGGAGAGCACTTGTAGTCTTGGAGAGCACTTCTAGGAGAGTGCTGGCCTGGAGAGCACTTGTACGCCAAGAAGTGTAGAGGCAGAAATCTGGTTTCTACGCCACATACCACCTTCTCTATTTATTGAATGGGGAAGTCGTCTCGCACCCGTGGAGACCTGCAAGCACCAGAAAACAGGAGGCGTCAGAAGGAGTCCCAGTGTTACCCCAGGGGATAACCCTCCGATGCTTAAGTCAGTAATGGGAAAATAAAGTATAGAGAAGAGCAAGTGAGAGAGAGATATATATATCGTTGTAGAAGGCTGAGGAGCCATGGAGATCTTCCAGACGAGTGCTCGCCGGTCCCAGCGCTCACTCGGTGAGTGCTCACTAGGTGATAAGGTTGCCGAAAGGAACCTTTCTCAGGGTGTGGGCTATCGCTCCCTTCTTCTCTCTGTGTAGCGGGCTAATAGCTCTATCCTCTTGTGTAGTAGCTTGGCAGAATGAACCACCGTGTGTATGTCCCTTTTATAGGGGGTTGGCCTGGAGAGCACTTCTGGGAGAGTGCTATGTGGCCTTGGAGAGCTTCTGTCCTCCATGGAGTGGGGCTCTGTTGGCATAAGCAGGCTCCTTGCTCTCTCTACGTGTCTCTGTCTCCGTAGTTGTATCGCAGTCCCTCCTCCTTCCTCCTTGGCATAAAGCTCTGGTAGCACAAAGATGTCTCTCTCTCTCCTTCTGTGTCTTTGTAAGACTAGCCTATTGGGGTGCCTCCGTTCGTCTCTGCCCTCTTCTGGATCCAGTGGGGTCCTATTTATATAGGCCTTGGTGGTGCTGGTTGTTCCTCGATTGGGAAATGACGTAGATTCTGGAGTGACATTTCCTTGATCGTGGGGGTTGCCCGTTTTGCGCTTGCCCATTCCTGGAAGGGAAGCTTCGTGGCGAGAATCTCGGCAGAGAGGGTGTGACCCAGTCCACGCTGGGAAGAGCCCTGTGAAGGCGGTGGTGACGCTCATCTGTTGGAGAGAAATGCGGCGTCTGGATCCTCTGTGCGTTGTAATTTCACACGTGGGCTGGCGGTCCTTTGCAGGCTTTGCCGAAGTGGGCTTTGCTGGATCTGACAATATTGGGCCGTGTTGGGCCTGACAAACTTTACCCTCCTCACTAGCCCCCCACTCCTGAGCGTCGAGTGTGCTCGACGCTTGGGAGGAATTATACGAGGCCCGATGAGGGAGATTTTTTGGTGAAGCCATCGTGAACCCTCTCATCGCTTGTTGCCTTTCTTGGTGCGCAAGGTAGCCCCCCTGCACATGTAGGATGACATCCCCGACATGATAGTAACTCTAAGCCACCTTTTGTATTTGGAGGTGAGCATACATCTGTCTTCTGAGGAGGGAAAGATTATTGCTCCCTCTTGGAAGCTGAAAAGCTACCCTTTGCATTTTGTAGGTGAGCGCACATCTGTCTTTTGAAAAGGAGAAGACTATTGCTCTCTCTTGGAAGCTAAAAAAGTCACCCTTTGTATTTTGGAGGTGAGTGTACGTCTGTCTCCTTAAGAGGAGAAGATTATTGCTCCCTCTTGGAAGCTGAAAAAGTCACCCTTCATATTTTAGAGGCGAGTGTACGTTTGTCTCCTTAAGAGGAGAAGATTATTACTCCCTCTTGGTAGCTGAAAAGGCCACCCTTCATATTTTGGAGGTGAGCGTACGTCTGTCTCCTTAAGAGGAGAAGATTAGTGCTCCCTCTTGGAAGTTAAAAAAGTCACCCTTCATATTTTAGAGGTGAGTGTACATCTATCTCCTTAAGAGGAGAAGATTATTGCTCCCTCTTGGAAGCTGAAAAAGTCACCCTTTGTTTCTGAGGGAAGCAGTGCTTGTCTCTAGGAAGCCCGTAGGCTACCTTTATTTTCAAAGGGAGCGGTGCTCGCCTCTAGGGAGCTCGTAAGCTACCTGGGTTTGCAAGGGGAGCGATGCTCGCCTTTAGGGAGATCGTAAGCTACCATAGCTTCTGAGAGAGCGGTGCTCACCTCTTGAGGGCTTATTGGCGGCGACCGCTGGTGGTAGACGGGGGGAGGATTGTAACACCCGTAGTTGTAGCGGATCCTTAGTGGTTCGGATCTAGGTTCCGTCCGACGAGTTTTGGCTATTTTTAGAAATTGTTAGGGTATTTTTAGGCATTTAATCAGAATTGTTAAAGTATTT
>JANBPO010009525.1:0-10049 GCA_024336825.1 Amorphophallus titanum | reverse complement strand
CAGCAATTAACTCACATAAGCTCATGGTGACTAAATTAAGATTCACACAGAGTCACTGTGTTGCTATTATCAAAACAAAATAATATATGTTGTTAGCATCAAAACAACATATGCACAACAAAGCCGAAGAGTTATCGGCCAATAGCCGAGTGATGGCTCTTTGTCCCGGCGAGCTGCCTCCCGCACCAGCCAGCACACATCCCCGATCTTCAAGCAGTGGTTGGTGAGGGTGGCCAAATCCGCATGCTTCTTGGCGGACAGGTGGTAGAATAAGTTGAAGTGGTCCATTCCCCATCCTTCGGCGTAGTAGTAGGCAATGTACAGGCGCTTGCCCAGGATGGCTGCCGATCAATCCTCAATCTGTAGCCCATGCACTCGAAGAAGGACATATAGCCAAGGGGTGTCCTTATAATTTTTGGGCTTCCTCTCCTCCCGCCTCATGAAGGTGCGATACGGGCAGATGGGATCCTACTCTGGATGCCAGCTTTTCGCGGGTGTGCCCTCTTCCTCCGCCGGTAATGGATAGTTGATCAGCTCCAGCCGGTCACTCTCGATACGGCAGAGGTCCCGTAGAGTCTTCTGGAAATTGTCCTTCGCCACTAGGGGCAATTTGACTTCTAGCGCGGACTTGGCCTCTCTAGCCCCCTTGCAGGCGATCATGTAACCGGCCACACCTTTGCTCTTGCCGTGCCATAATCGGCGGAGGTGATCCGGGTCGATGTTGAGGACGGGCACGGGCTGTCGATTCAAAAATCTCCTCTCTATCCCATCCCAGCAGTCGGTCTTGCATGATCGATAAAAAGCTGTCCTGGCGTTCCACCACTTCACGTATTCTGGCATCACTCGAGGAACACGGCCAGGAGCTGGCACTCGAAAAGTAGCATTGTCCGCCTAGTGAAAGAAGTCCCACCAGACTCTGGTAGTCTCAGCGGTCAGGCCCCCTCAGAGATTCTGTGTCACCAGGCTGAACTGGTCGCTGTGCATCGGGATATGCTGGTCATACTCGAAATTTCGGTCGAAGCGGAAGGGGTAGTATGGTTCGAGCAGCAATATCTCCCACTTTTGGAATGCCAACACGCTGGGGCGAATGGACAATGCCCAGTCCCTGAGCTCGGGCTCCAGCAGCGGGCGAACCACATTCTCCTGGTTGATCAGGTGAATGTACTTCTCCACCTGATCTTCCTTGCATTCCCTTCTACTGTTCACCAAGGGGCTCGAATGCGCGGCCAATGTCTAGAAATGAATGGTGCCGGCAGCGTCTTGGGGGACCATCCTCAACCGGACCTGAATATCATATAGCCGCTGAGAGGTGGAGCTCGGCTCAGCACTTACGAATTCTAGCATCCGCGACATCATCCCCCAGTCTTGAATAGCACGCGGGGCAAATTCTGGAAATAGGGAGCAGACCCACGCATTGAAGAAATGCAACGGGCACACGTAGCGGGCCTGCCTCGAGAATTGGTGGGTGCTGATGTCTGCCAGTGCCTTGTATATCAAGCAGAGAACAGCTGGGCATAGGGATAGTTTGATCCCCCATGCCATCTGACATGCCGGGTAGATGGCGTTCGGTCGAATGACTGTTTCGTCCCCATATGGCATGGCAAACGAGCACAGCTAGTATGTCAAATAGACTGTGCAGTGCGTTAGTGGATCAACTGCCACTGGGTTGGGGCCGCTCCGACGCCCCTTGGACGGGATCTTCACATCCATCTTGGGCTTGGCACGCTACTTACAAGCTACAACGGTGCCGACGCAGGGAAAATCTTCATACTGTTTTAGCCCGTCGTAGAAGTACTGCAACTACAGGGCCATCCTGACCCTCTTCTGATCTCCACGGTGAGGCTGCTTCTCACCATGGGCTAGCTGGTACAGCATCCGATATGCCTTCATGAGATACCGGTATGAATAGCGCAGAGAATAATACCCGTCCCCGTTGGTTTCATCTTTAATCATGTCAAGGAGGCAAACTTCTTCGTAAGGCTCCCCGTCGAGGGGCAAGCCGCTGAGTTGGCTGAGACTCCATAAGTCCAACGAGGTCTCGCCCTCTGCAGTGTAGAACGTGTTGGTCTCAGCGTTGAATACCTCTACCATGTCACAACAGAGACCCTTGGAGATCGGATAGCCGTAGCGGGAGGCGTAGACGCTATGGTAGACGCCAGCCCGGACAAGGATCGGGGCATAGTTGAATAGCACGTATTTTGTGAACTCTACGGCCCCTTCCCTGAAGCTGTGTGCATCTTGAAGTCTCAATTCCCCGAACCAGCCCAGCGCCAGCTCATGCTTGAATCTGATTGCCAAACAGTCTAGATTGAATGGCTCCTCCCTATCGCTACACTTCAGCGGAGCCAAGAATAGACTAGAGCGGTGTTGCTCGCCTTGAACTCGCCCAGCGGTCATGTCCCATTTGGCCGGAATGAAGTCGGGAGTCCGCACTAGTTTGTCCTCTGTCGATAGCATAGCCTCCAGCCCCAGCACGGGCTTCTATTCGCGGGCCTCGCCCACCAAATACATCAGAACGCTTCTAGGGATGTTGTGTAGCAAACGGTCCTGGGCCTGTAAGATCGCATGCTCCATCCCTTTCATGGTCCACAGCTCCCGCCTGTCCCAAGACCGCAAGTGCTTGAGGAAGCGGATGAGATGCCTATCCTTTGGGAAGTCCCCCCTATAGTGCCTGGTGGTTCGATCGAAAGTGAAGCCCTTCTCGACCCGAGTAAGTCTCTCGGTGTCCATCGTCTCAGTCTCGGAGCCCGAGGATTCAGCTAATGCCGCTATTTCTGCATGCTCTCGGTCCAAGTCCTCCACGTTGAGCCAGGTGACGGCTAGAATCGGAGGCGGGGGGATACGTCCGGCACCGATAGTAGCGGGAGTAGAGGAACCACTTGGGGCAGCCATTTATCTGCAAAATGCAACAAACAAAAGATCAAAATAGACCACAGGCGTCCGACGATCAAATCGCGAGCTCGCGCGAGATTCATACTCTAGCGCGGTGATTGTTCCGGGTCGGGCTAGCTCGAGCCAAAGTTCATTAAGTGGCTTATTTATTTATTCGGGTTGAAAATTTGACAGCATCTCCCCATCCCGGAGGACGTGCCGGGGAGAAGCAGGGAGTACTCCCGTAACGGAGCAACCCTTGAAGAGCCGGGTGGCACGACGGCGACCGACGAAACCCGAACGGATAGGAGAAACCCTGAGGGCTAGCCTGCTAGGGGCACCGAGTCCGTGGGTGAACGTAGACGAGTAACGCGACTCACAGTGGGAGCGAAGACCCCGAGGACAAGCCTACGAGGGGCACACGACCCGAGGCGGTACTCCGTCTAAGTCGGGACGACCGATTAGAGAGGGAAATCCCGAGGCTAGCCTACAAGGGGCGCCCATCTCACGGCCACCACGGAGTCCATTAAGGGCCATGGATTTAAATCTGTCAGGATTAACCCAGTTTAATATTTATCCGTTAGCCCATGGGAGGTTCGCCACTAATAGACGGGTCCCACGGGTGCAACGGTGCTGTAGCCAAACAATGGGAATGTTTTCTCTCCCCGGAATCGTCACGACTCACTGTCGGGACGGTTGAAACGGCGCGGTAGAAAACCCTTGCGAATGATTATTATCAATTAGTATTGGGTTAATCAGAAAGGGTTTAAAAAAATGGTGACGCATAGTGAAAGGGGCATCCATCTTTGCGCGTGGCTTCGTCGGAGAACTAGTCTAGTCGGTTCGAAAAGGAACTTTCCTGGGGAGGGGAAGCTTTTACTATAGCCCAGAGAAATCAAGGGCATTCTTGGCGCCGGGGAAAACGGAGCGTAAGAAACAGAGGAAGCTCATTCCGGCGCCGGCACTGTAGCACGGCGCCAGTTCAGGGACTGTGGTGACATCGCGCGGAGGATAGAGGGAGGCAAGAGGTTCATTCCGACGCCGGTACTGTAGCACGGCGTCGGTTCAAAGGCTACAGTGGCAGCGCGCAGGGAAGAACAGGGGGGCAGGGGGTTCCGTTTCGACGCCGGCACTGTAGCACGACATCGGTTCAAAGCCACCACAGTGACGACGTGCGGGGAAACAATGCACATATGTTGGAAATAGAATGACAGAAGGGGAGAGGTGTATGGCAACGGGCAGACTTCATTCCATTCGTTCCAGGAGCAACATACAATACATATTTTGGCACCGGCGTTGTCGCTCAAATGCCGTTCACATTGACAGGGGAGGGGTTACAGAGAGATAGAGGAGTTGCACAGATGATAGGGGGGAAGGGACAGGCTCATATCATCGCCCCCTTCTTTCCCCCCCTCTCACTCACATTACAGCGGAGAAAATAAAGAAAACCCAAGGACCAAAACGCACGATGACCCACCTGAGAATAGAACAGGATAGGTCTTCTTCTCCGGCGCCAAGAGTTTCGAGCAGGACAGAGGCGGCAGGGAAGAACTCTCAGGATGATTCTTCTCCAAGAAACCCCCTATTTTTCTCTCTCCATATTCATTCATCTGGGCGTCTCTCTTCCCGATCTCCCTTCTTCTTCTTCTTCTTCTATTCTCCTTATAGGGGAAGGTTACTCGGCGCCACAAAATGGCGCGCCGGGAAGGACCGCGCCGGGGAATGATTTAGCGCGCCGGGGAAGACCGTGTCGGAAAGAGGGCGCCGTTTCAACGGCGTCCGATGGATAATGGTGTTGTTTCTACTTCGTTCGCTTACCGATCACTGGCCGACGTGTCCGGGGATGATTCCGGAAGTCACAGTTTGTCATTCCTCGTGTCAGGGCTATCACAGGGCCTTGGTCGGGTGCCGACGAAGTTCTCGGTTGGCCGTATGGCTTCGGTCCGAACCCCGTGCGTACTTGGCTCGAGCACGCGGGTCTTCTGTCAACACGATCTTCGGCACCATGGCTTGTGCTCCTGACTCGGTTCGACTCGCGCTCGGAGCTCCCGTGCGGGATGATATTTCGCCTAGACCGATGGTCATTTGACCTCTGACGGACCTACCTTCGCAAGAAACCGAACCCATGTCGGGAGTTCGGATCCTTCCGCTGTTAGGGCTTCCGGCTTCAATTTGTGAAGGCCGTTGGCGCTCTTCTTCCTCAGGAGAGTCTTTGTTAGGGTGGGAAACCGCCGGGTGAATCACTATCCTTGGTCGGGTGGCGATGTAGGGTAGCGGTGTGACAAAGTCGACACCGGATCATTGGACAGGCTTGGTCGCACTGTCGGCTGGTGGTGGGGTCATGTCGGTTCTCCTGAGGCGAGGCTCTCGGCATTCACTCTAGGTGACTAGCAGCTCTAGCGACTTGAGAGGCTTCAGCAGTCTACTTTTCTTGAGCTTGCATGCTCCGTAAGCCATGCCATTTTCTTTTGTGGCTCGATTGCCGGTCGTCATATTTTGAGTGTCAACAAATGCCCCCCAGACGTTGGTGCTGCAAGTGAGACACGAACGTGGTAGGACCGACGGATGAGCTTCGCCTGGATCGATCTCCTTTGATGACGACAGCTCGAAATGGCACTCGATTTCATCGTCGGATGCTCGAATGACGCGACTGGACACTTAACCGGCGCAGTTGAAACGGCGCGCCCTTCGTCAAGCTGTTGAAACAGCGCAGCGTTAACCGGCGCGCCCCGTGACTTTAGGGTCTTGAAACGGCGCGCCCTTAAGGTTGAAACGACGTGCTTTTTACTTTGAAACGGTGCGCCTTTTGGTTTGAAACGGCGCGCCTGTGGAGCGCACCGTTTCAAAGGGTCAAACCCCCCTATAAATGACGCGACCCCTTTGTCTTTTCCTTCTTCAATGTTCATTTGAACGAAAATTTTCTCTCTCCTCACTTCTCTTTTCCACAGCATGCGCGAGTGAGTGAGTGCCGAGTGAGGTGAGCTTTTATCGAGTTTAAAACCCTAGTCATATCGACCGGGTAGTGCTAAATATAGTAAAACTGTCGGAAGAGATGGATGCTAGGCTCCGCCGATGCTCTTCGGCATGCATAGACAAACCCACAGAGAATGTAATAAGAGTTAGGGGACAACTCTCCAGGGTGACGCCCGTAATGGTGAAGGACGGACGCTATGAAAGGATGTGCAGGTAGGCGAAAACCCACCTGGAAAGACGCTACTGGGACCATAAGCTCACCTGGGGGGAGGCCCAATAGGTCATCATCAACGGTCGGGAAGATGATGTCCAGATTGGGCAGAATCTGGAAGGCTTCTCGCAACCCACGGATCACCCTGTATGCCACTAGCGGTTGGAAAGGGGATGACTAGTGCTGGCATCGGAAGTGCTCATAGCACCACCGCAACTAGGGACTGCTTCTTCAACAGAAGAGGAAGGACTAATACAAAGGGCTCTCCTACGAGGAGGTATGGCTACGGAAGACTGAAGGCGTAAGGGAAGAGAAGGTCCTCACCAGGCGAAGGAGGCAGACGCCTATGACAAAGCTCAGCAACCAGTGAGACGAGGGCCAAGTCTCCAAGACAAGCCCCACTACGATCCTTATAACCACCCACGACAGATCGACGTCTCCAGGGTGTACGACAGGTCGAAAGGCACCTATCGCTACGACGGTACAATTATCAACGTCGGGCGACTGTTCGGAGCCCGCACTCCCAGATAAAATAGGGCACACATCATGATTACCGACGTGGCGCCTACCCCCATCAGAGGCACCTTGCGCGCCAAGCAGCTCACCGAGGCTACCGTCGCCCACAGTACGAGGAAATTGACTCCAGAAAATCCTCTCCTGATCGACTCTCAGCCCCCTGCAGAGTGCTCTGTGACTGAGAGTAGGGGGGAAGTGAGGAGGGTAAATCCAGTTGCGCCCAGTTACGGCCCAATAACAACTGGCCCATGCCAAAATGCTCTTGATAGCATGCCCAGGAGGCTCCCGATGCATGCGGCCCACCAGGGTGCAGCCAAGCCCAAGTTAACATCGGATTCTACAGCGCATAAACACCACGGCCCAAGCACAGTTATCGCCGGAGGACTCTCTAACGACTGACCGTTGCCCCCATGACGTTGGCCTTGACCCCATAACGGGTAAGCACGACCCATGAGCGCTGTAAGACTAGCCCCAGGACTAGTCGACGCCGAGGTGATCGCCCTCCAATGGGAAACTCCCGCTACAATAGTGGGAAAACGTTACTCCATTTCTTATGCCCTTCCCTATCAAGGGATAAGGCTCCTTCCTCCAAGAAACCCCCTATAAAATGGAGATTGAAAGAGAAGAGATACACGATGGTTCTAATGTAAAATGACCTAGGGATGAGTTGGGACCGACCAAATGACCCTCAGACCTAGATTTGTAAGCAAATGCAATGGGTTGGCAACTTCACTCGAGCGGACTCACCCGCTAAGCGCGCACTCGTGCCTGTAGGCGACTCGGCGATGGTGGAGAGGGTCTGAAGTGGGATCTTGACGTTCCTGGGTAAGGCTAGCTTGGGATGGACCCCAATGGACTAGGGATGCCCAATTCGACGAGCGGCAAGCATGCCAAGGGCGTGGGTTGTAGGGAGCTCTCACCTCACTCCGCAGTGGTCACTCGCGTTATTGAATTTAAGATCGAGCACTCAACTCACCGACCAACGGAGCAACCAGAAATAATACTACACTAAGCAAGTAAATGCTAGCAATGACAAGTGTTCTGAAGCTCACCTGATCGGTGTGAAGACACCGATCTTGGTCAGAGACGAGGGCGAGTGAGGAAGCGTGGGCTTACCCGCACGCTGTGCCGGAGAAGCTTCGACCTAAAAATTTAGTTTACATGCACTACGCCCCTTGCAAGGGGGTTGGACTAGGGGTGGGGATTAGTTTTACAACCAAAATGTACCTCCACGCAGGGAGGGGTGGTCAGCCGGCCAGGCGGGGTGGGGAAAGCTACGCTAGAATCTGAAGTGGAAGAAGATCGTCGGTTCTGCTAGCTCTCTAGAATAGTAAGATAGGCAGTCACTATCGGCTCCGCTATGGACTCTCCCAAATGCCGTTGTTGACAAAACTAGCGCCAAACCCTCCTGTGTTGGCCTAGGAGGACGTCAGAATTATTGGAGAATTTCCTGGTGATGACGACGACCGGGGCAGGGTCGGGATCAGGACTACTGCTCTCTGCTTCTGGCAGTGTCTGGATCGTTATTGCTGGAAGGGGAGGCTGTCACCACCACTCCCGTGCTCTGTTGATGGTGAGACTGGACCCGTTGTGTTCTTGGTCGATCCCTCTTCGAGCAGAGACCCACGGGACTATCGGCGGAGGTCGGAGCAGATAGGGAGACCCCAAACAGTGATAGGATATCAGGCCAATCCCAGAGGGGACTGACCCAGCGCACCCTAGGGAGGAAATTCGAAACTTACTGCTCTGAGATCCAAACGGGGCCCTTCTTCTTGGGGATGAAAGGGGACTCATAGAAGAAGTCTTCAGCTAAACGCCGCTCCAAGATCTTCAAGGTACTGGTCGTATCAGCCTCTGCAAGGCACAGTTGAGTGTCTACCTGGGAGGAACTGCGCAGTCTAGTGGTAAAGACTCCTCCGAGCAGCCACGAACTAAGGTGAGGGTGGGACCACCTCCGTTGTGAAGTAGACTGGACGACGCTTCCAATGGTACCTCTTATGCTCCCAGGGGCTCCAGGATGAAGACGTGGCAGGCTCTGCAACTAGGTGCACCTTTGCTGCCTGCGAACTAAGGCAGCGTCTGCAACTTACTAATGGGAAATGGAGTAAGAGGGGCTTTCCCTCCCCCAAGAAGATCCCCATTTGGTCACGCATAATTGGTCATTTACTCGCGCCTTCTCTCTCTAGGTTAGAGAGAGAAGCTCTGGCGATTCTGCACATTCGGCGCTTTCCCGGTTGGCAATTGCTTCGGCAGCTTGACTGAAATCCTGGCTGATATCGACGAGCTTGGCGAAGAAAAAGCGCTCGGCATCGTCGAACGGCGCTGGCACGGCTTGAACCGGCTGCGCAGTCGCATGGACGATGCCGCGCTCGGCCTGGAATGTTATGGTGGCAGCGAACTCCTGCGCGAGCAGGATTTGCCGGCGCTGGAACATTTGGAAAGTCTCAACGACAAGCTGGCACCGATGTTCGGCCAACGCATTTTTGCGCTCGATGAAAAAGGCTTGCGCAGCAGCGGCTTCGCCGGCCGCATCAAGGCACTGGTGCATTGCCCGCTCGAAGCGCAAATCCATTCCGGCCGCGCCATGCGGTCGCTGGCCAAGCTGGCGGCGCAAAAGGGCGTGGAAATCCACACCGGCGCAGAAGTGACGGCGCTGGAACAGGGTGATGGTTTCGTGTCGATCACGGTCGCCGGTGAACGCGGCCTGCGCTTTCGCGCTGCGCGCGTTGCCATTTGCACCAGCGGCTTTACATCGGGCCTGTTGCCGGATTGTGGCATCGTGCCTGGACGCGGGCAAGTCGTGGTCACGGCGCCGATACCGGATCTGCCGTGGCGCGGCACCTATCACATGGAACAGGGCTTTTATTATTTCCGCAATGTCGGCAATCGTGTGCTGCTCGGCGGGGCCCGCAATCTCGCCTTCGATGAAGAAACCAGCAAGGCAATGGAATTGAGCGCAGTGATCCAGCAGGCGCTGGAAACCATGCTCAAGGAAACGATCTTGCCGGGACGCGATTTTGTCATCGAGCATCGCTGGGCCGGCATCATGGGTTTCACCGAGCGCGGCTTGCCCGAAGTGAAGATGGTGGGCGACCGCATTGCCCTGGGCTTTGGCTGCAACGGTATGGGCGTGGCCTTGTCGGCCGATATTGCTGCCGAGGCTGCGGCTTTGTTGGCGTAATAGTCCGACTGTGCGCTCAAAGATGGGGTCGCGTGTGCTTACCAAAACAGATTACTGCAACCTTTTCCCCGTCATTCCCGCGAAAGCGGGAATCCACAGTGCCACGGTCACAGCGTTTAATCCTGGATCCCCGCTTTCGCGGGGATGACGGGTTATGTGCGTGACGTTGTAGGACAGTATTTAACCCTCTTATATGGGCCACCGAAACGGTAATAAAAAAGGGCCGCGATTGCGGCCCTTTTGTGAAGCTGACAGCTAGATTACTTCTTGGCGCGGCTGGTGGTCTTGGCCGTGGTT
>JANBPO010009523.1:0-41135 GCA_024336825.1 Amorphophallus titanum | reverse complement strand
TTCTTTATTTCAATCTTCATCTTCGATCCCGCCTGGTGTGTGCCAGCTATCCCGGCATGGACTTCCTTCATGACCCTCCAGGCCTCTTCAATGGACAGACATCAAAGGAGTAGCTTTTGTTTGGCGTCGGCCATAATTCGAAACAATATTCCATTTCGGAGCTCGCAGGAGTCCTTTATTCTGATTAGCTTGATCTTATCTTCTCTCTGCTTGGGCAATTGCTGGTATTAGAACCACTGCATAAGAGGGTCCCTCCAGTCAGGTAGGCTGACGGCTTCTGCTGCGGCAACCTCGAGTTCTTCTTCTTCTAGTTCTTCTATCATGCTGGGCACCTGGCACTGATTTATCACCCGGATATTGAGTGATCCGTCTGGCGGCACCACCAATGAGCTTGCCAATTTTGCCAAGGCGTCGGCTTGTGCATTTTCTCCTCTGACGAGGTGGCCTATCTCAATGAAGTAGAATCGCTCCATAAGCCCCTTTGCCTTGGTATGGTAAAGGAGTAACTCGGGCTTTCGGACATCAAACTATCCTAAGACTTGCTTGACGATCAGTAACGAATTGCCAAATACTTACAGCATTTTAATCTCCATTTGCAGGGCAACTTGGAGGCCAATAATCAGAGCTTCATACTCTGCTTCATTATTTGTATAGGGCTTATTAATGCAGCACGAAGTGTGCACTACTTCCCCATCTGGAGATTTGAGGGCGATGTCGGCTCCAGCCCGTACCTTGGTATGTCCGAACGGGGTTATTTTTATTCTCGAGGCCCCGTCGAAGTATAGCTGCCAGATGGCCTACTGGACTTGGCCCACCTCCAGTGTTTCATCTTCGGGTAGCTCTGTGGCCAACGGGGAGTCCTCGGGCATGGGGTGTGCTGCGAAGAAATCCGCGATGGCTTGCCCTTTAATGGCCTTCTGTGGCACGTAGGTGATGTCAAACTCCATCAGTAGTACGGCCCACTTGCCATGACGCCCCTTCGGGACTGGCTGGGAGAGAATGTTCTTGACAGGATCAGCCCTGGATATCAGGCTCACTTCATGGGACAGCATATAATGTCTCAGCTTCTTGACTGTGAAGACCAAGGCAAGGCAAACCTTTTCGATGGGGGTGTACTTGGCTTCTGCTCCCACCAGTCTTCGACTGAGGTAGTAGAGAGCCTGCTCCTTTCCCTCCCCATTGTTCTAGGCGAGCATTGCCCCCAATGAATATTCGGTAGCCACTATATATAGGATGAGCGGTCTGCCCTTGACAAGTGCCCCAGCACTGGTGGGGTCTTCAGATAATCCTTCAGCTGGTCGAAGACGTACTGGCATTCGTGACCCCAGCTAAATGGTGCATTTTTCATCATTAACTTATGAAACAGCTGGCAGCGTCCCGAAGAGTTGGAGATGAACCTGCGGATATAAGCTAGCCGGCCCTGCAGGGACCTAAACTCTCCCAGGCTCTTCGGAGGAGGCAGCTCCTGAATAGCTTTTATTTTGAAAGGGTCAATCTCGATCCCTCTATGTTGGACAATAAAGTCGAGGAATTTCTCACTGGAGATGCCAAAGGCGCACTTCATCGGGTTCATTTTCAGCTCGTACTGCCGGAGCCTCTCGAAGATGATTCTAAGGTCACTCAGATGATCGCCCCTTTTCTTCGTCTTGATGACCAAATCATCAATGTAGCATTCGACTTTGCTATACAGCAGCTCGACGAATATCCTAGTCATTGCCTGCTGGTACGTGGCGCTAGCATTCTTGAGGTCGAAGTGTATCCTTTTGTAGTGGAATATCCCTTTAGGTGACCGGAAGGCTATATGAATTTGATCGTGCTCAGCTATCCAGATTTAGTTATAGTCAGATGATCCATCCATAAAGGACAGGGCCTCATGGCCAGTAGTTGCATCAATCCTCACTTCGGTGATGGGCACCGAGAAGTCATCTTTCAGGCAGGCTTTATTCAGGTCGCAGAAGTCCACGTAGATCCTGATCTGTCCGTTCTTCTTCTTCATGGGCACAATGTTGGCCAGCCAGGTAGTGTATTGGTTCTCGACTACAAAGTCGACATCTATGAGCTTGCCGACTTCTTTGCAGATCTGGTTAATCAGTTCTGGTCCCATGCGTTGGGGGGACTGCTTCACCGGCTCCACCTTGTGATCAATAGCCAGAATGTGCTGAGTCATATCGGGGCTGAGGCTGGGCATTTCTTTGTAGTTCCAGGCAAAGTAGTCTCTGAACTCTTACAGCAACTTCACATATTACTCTCTCTCCTATGGAGGTATGAGGGCACTCAAAAAGGTCGGTCTGGGGTCACTTTTTGTGCCGAGGTTAATTTCAATGAGCTCGTCGATGGTAGCCTGACCGTCATCTTCAATTTCTGGGGGTGCCGACAGTAGGTCGATGAAATCTTGATCTTTGCCATCTTCAGCTTCAAGGACGACGTATGCATCTTCTCGTTCCGCCTCGCTGGGCACTGAGGCCGTGCTTGCTTCGCACCCCCCTTGGTTTGCTGTCTACGACCTTGAGGGGCTCACTTGCGCAGAGAGGCACAGGACTGCTCTGGGGTCTTCTTGGTAGTCATCGTAGATAGCTTCTGCGGGAGCCAAAGTGATTGCTTGCCTTGCTTGGGGCTGCCCCACCGCCGATGGCCAAGTTTGTTCATTTT
The DNA here is from genome assembly GCA_024336825.1 of Amorphophallus titanum. Classification (NCBI taxonomy): domain Eukaryota; kingdom Viridiplantae; phylum Streptophyta; class Magnoliopsida; order Alismatales; family Araceae; genus Amorphophallus; species Amorphophallus titanum. The sequence continues at coordinate 38,486 of JANBPO010009523.1, read as the reverse complement.
CAGCTGCATATTCAGGGGTTTGGTGCTGAACTGATATTGTGTAGATCCCCCTTTTGGGACTGCCTGTCACATGGGGACGTCGCAGAGCCACCACATAGTCTCTCGTTCTAAGCTCATCTCTGTCAATCAGGTCTTGAGCAATATCTTTGAAGACATAACAGTCTTCAATAGGGTGGCCCAATATTTAGTAATAGGGGCAGTGATGCGGGACGGACACGGGAGCCGACTCTACGTGCATTGAACCTCGGACTCTAAGACGGACATGACCAGCAACACGTGGCTAGGAGTCCAGTCTTGCTGCAAGGTGGGCCACCAGTATCCTTGCCAGATCAGTGTCCTCGCAAGTGCTCGCCCTCCCACATGGGTCGCGCAGAGTCCTTCGTGTATTTCTTGGATGACCTGGCCGATTTTTGTAGGGAATAACCACTTTAACAGTGGGGCCGAGAGGGAGCGGTGATATAATCTGTCGTCAACCACTGTGAAGTGGGCCGCTCTTGCTCGCGTGCACTGAGCCTCGAGGCGGTCGTTCGGGAGTTATTGTCGAAGGAGGAAATCCAAGAGGGGATCCATCCAGGAGGGCTCGTAGTCGATGACGTTTATCTGGGGAGTTAGCTCGTCTATGCTCGGTGTCGGTAATTCTTCTATCAGGACCGACCTTGAGTTGGAGACTGCAGTGACTGACGCCAGGCGAGATAATGCATCTACTCGGACATTCTCTTCCCGTGGGATGTGGACCACCTCGAAGTGGGAGAATTCTTTTACCGCGGCCCTAGCCTGCTCCAAGTACTTGATCATGGAGGGTTCGCATGCTTCAAATTCTCCCTTCACTTGATTGGCTATGAGCATGGAGTCACTGTACGCACGCATGCTGGTCGCCCCCAAGTGTTTTGCCATGCGCAGCCGTGAGAGGAGTGCCTCGTACTCAGCTACGTTGTTTATGGTCAGGAAGTTGAATTGTAAGGCATACTGAAGCTCGAGCCCTTCCAGTGAGAGTAGGACCAACCCTGCTCTGCTCCCCACGACACAAGATGATCTGTCGATGTACAGTTCTCATGTAGACCCGGAGGATTGCTCGGGTGTGTCCTCAGCAGGTATGGTGCACTTGGCTACGAAGTCGGTGAGAGCCTGAGCCTTGATCACGGTCCTCGGGCGAAACTTGACGTTGAATTTTCCCAACTCGATGGCCCATTTGATCAACCTTCCTGAGACATCAGGGTTCTGGAGGACTTGTCGTAGCGGTTGGTCGGTGAGGATGACGACCGGGTGAGCCAGGAAGTATGGTCGCAGCTTGTAACCAGTCGTAATGAGTGCAAGGGCGTACTTTTTAGTTCGCGAGTACCAAAATTTCGGTCCTTACAACGCTCGACTGACGTGGTAGATGGGTCTCATAACCCCTGCCTCTTCCCCTGTAAGGACGGCACTCATCGTGCTCGGCATCATAGATAGATACAGGAGTAATTGCTCTCCCTTTTGAGGCTTGGCAAGGACAGGAGGGGATACCAGGTAGCATTTTAATTCTTCGAATGCCTGCTCACACTCCTGGTCCCAGTCGATATGCCCTTTCTTCTCCGGCTCTTGATTGGCTTGCTTGATCAGTCAGAAAAAGGGGAGGCACCACTCGGCGGCTCAGGATAGGAACCGAGCCAAGGCGACGACTCGACCGGTTAGGCACTGTACGTCCCTTACTCGGCCTGGCTGCTACATCTCCAGCACTGCCCAGATCTGGTCGGGGTTGGCCTCGATCCCCCAGTGGGTGACAAGGAAGCCTAAGAACTTCCCTGACCATACTCTGAACGCGCATTTAGCTGGGTTGAGTTTCATGTTATACCTTCTGAGTGTGGCGAAGGTCTCCGCCAGGTCGCGCAAATGCTTGGTGGCTTGGAGGCTCTTGACGAGCATGTCATCGATGTATCCTCCATGTTGCGGTTGATCTGCGAGTCGAACATGTGGTTGACGAGGCGCTGGTAGGTTGCCCCCGTGTTCTTCAGCCCGAACTGCATTCGGGTGTAGTAGTAGAGGCCGTGATCGGTGACAAACGTGATTTTATCCTGGTCGGGCTTGTTTATGCTGATTTGGTTGTTGTGTCCCGAATGGTGGCAATCAAGAGGGGAGGGGTGAATTGATTGACCAAATAAAAATTATTTAGCCAATGAGATGCTTGTTAGAATTTTTAAACCACTGAGTTGAAGGTGCTCTAGGCACACAAACACTCAACCTCACCCGAACAAGATCTCTCTCGTGAATACTCGTGGATGAAAGTAGAGGATCTATGACGGATTTAGAGAACACTCAACTTAACGTGAAGCCCACTCGGAATAATACACGAAGAAACAAACCACAATGGGAGCACAGGATTTTTAGGTGATTCGGGTACACAAACGTGTCCCCTACGTCCACCCCTCACACGTGAGGATTAATGCTCCACTAAGAAGTGAGCCACACACACGTTGTAACGACAGCCAACACACACACGGCAGCCGATCTTGGCCACCACACACACACACACACACACACACACACACACACACACACACACACTCATATCACCGATCACGAGCAACCACACATGAATCTGGTTCAAGATGTTTAAGGATTACAGCAGATATTTAAATAGACTTGAGAAATTTCAGAATGAGGAAAATTTACAGTGATTAGAACTCCCCCTTTCTCTCCTTCAAATGTACTTGTATGACTCAGCAGGTTGAAGACTATTCTTGGGGGAAGAATGAACGAATGTTTGCAAGAACGAGGTTCCAGCTTGATTTCCCATGCAGCTTCTAGTCGGAGATCGTTTAGAGACTTGAATCAACCTTCTTCCTTACACTTTCATGCCCAGAACAATGTGGAAGAAGCCCTGGAGCAACTGCCTGCGTCCTGCACACACAAGGGTTAGAACCAAAAATAATATTTCAGATCTCACTTGATTGATTAGGGTTTATGACCCAATAGGATCTATTTATGCTTCCAGGACGGTCAAGGGACAGCCTAGGGACCAGATCCACAAATCCTGAAGTGATTGAAAGAAGATGGACTTGAATGGGTGGACATTTGCTCTGTGGATGCAAAAGTCTTCTTTTACGACGTCGCCCAGAATGGAAAGGGTCGTCGACCCTTGGGGTCGACCCTTGTGAGAGGGTTCAAAGGGGGCAAAACCCATGGGTCGACCCTTGGGGTTGACCCTTGTGACAACCCATGCGGGTTTGAAAAATAGGGGCACAGGGTTCGACCTATCCCCATCTACTACCCCACAGAAACCTATAGCAGCAAAGTGCCAGCCACTTGCAGTGACGACCCCAGTGCCCATGCAGATCTTCTAGCCAACATCAAAGGCTTCTGCTCCAAGTCAGATTTCCAACAAGTGGTTGTGCATCTCGTTTCGAAGTCGGAGCTGTCCGGGGCAGCTGTTCTCGTCCAACTATACACTCAGGGTCCGGCCAGCGACCAATTTGTCTTGCAGAGACTACTGCAACCCCCTCCATCTCCTCCTGACTTTCCCCTCCTCTGGTGGTCAACTAGGGATGCCAAGATTTCAACCAAGTCTGGCCCCGCATCATTCATGGCCCCCGTCCATGAGCACTACCCCCGGAAAGTCAACCCTGATCTGTAGTCCGGCCTGCCTGAGCCCTGAATAGAAGGCTGACCACAGGAAGTACCACGTCCACCTCCCACCTATTCTACTTCTGCCCTTTGGAGGAGCTCAGCACGGGTCTCCCAGCTTTCCACTGGGACTGGTCTCACCCCAATCTGAACTCCCAGCTAGGAGATACACCCCTGGCAAGGCTTCCCTGTCTGTCTGGTGGCCTTGCCTACGCGACCTTAGGAGAACAGGCGGTGCCGGTGTTCCCCAGCTCAGATTGAGGCCATTCTAGCTCGGTGACCCTCCTGGAATGTCCCTCTTTGAGTCAGATCTATCCCCACATCAATCCGGCATCGGACCTCAAAGATACGACCCCGGTGAGTTGAGTCTAGTTTCCTGCCCCAGCACTCGGTCTGACCCCACTGGCATCCAAGAGCTACCGCCTAGCCATCTGGGCGAGTTCAAAGGAAATTTTCAGTCGAGGACAACTAGGGATGACACTCTTTCAAGTCGAGGTGGTCCCGCCTCAATCTGACGTCCCAGCTGAGAGTACGACCCTAACAAAGCGCTCCATGGTTGGCCAGAATTGTCACCTGCGCAACTCCACGAGATTCGGCGGCCCTGTTCGTCTGAGCTCAGAACACGGAGATTCTTCTTCCCGGTGATTCCCAATTTGACCAGATTTCCAAAAATGCCAACCCTACCTCTGTGGGACATCCCAATAGGAAGTTCTACTTCCGACAAGGCACTGGTTACAGTCAGCCAGGGCAGTGAGTCAGTCCGCGCAGGACAGGAGCTGATTTCCTTCGACTGCACCGATCTCCCCTCCCCGCCTAGCCGACTGAGTGCCCCTCCCTGCACGGAGGTTAAATTTGGTTGTAATCTAATTGTCCCCACCCCTTAGTTAACCCTCCTACGAGAGGAGTAGTGTTGTAACATTGATCCACAGGACAGAGCTACATCGGCGCAGTGAGCGCGTGGCAAAATCACGCTTCCCCGCTCGCCCTCATCTCCGTCTGGGGCTGGGTTCTTCAAACCGGCCAGATAAGTTCTCAACCCTCGCTCCTCATTTGGGTGTTTGCTCATTTAATATTCATCAATCACTCTGTTGGATCAGTGAGAGAGTGCTCGGTCCCGAGGCTCCACTACCGTCGAGCGACCACCGTGGGGGTAAGTGAGTGAACCCCGTGCCCTTCGGCACATCGCCTGCCCATCGAATTGGGCACCCGTATCCAAGGGTAGTCTAGCCTAGGCTTTGCCGGCCCTCAACCAGCAAAGGGTCCCATCCCAAACCTTCAACTCAGTATCCCCGAGTCACCCCTGGGGTGAGTGTGTGTTCCCTGTGAGCATCCGCCGCTGTTAGTTTCAAACTCTTGTGATTGTGCTTGCGGGTCTAGGTCTAAGGATCACTCGGTCGGTCTCATTGCATCCGTAGGCTGTGTCACATCACCAGGCTTGGGCCCCCTACACTAGGGTGGTTACGAACGTGTGACACTTGATAGCGTCAGTGGCTCCGTGTAGTGTCATTAGAGTGTCAAAGCTGTCAAAATGGTTAGCCAGGTCACCCTAGATGTCGTAGGGCTTGAAAGTTGGGACGGTGACTCTCTGAGAGACTTCAGCCCTCAAGATCTGGTCGGAGAATGGGGATTACTCCTCGTCTTCCAAGGCGGAGCCTTTCTACAGGGCGCAGAGGGTGCGCTCTTGCTCGGTAAAATGTCATTAGAAGTCCCGCAGGCAGAGAGACAGCTCTGGCTGGCATGTAGCCGGAAGGCTACGTGCTCGCCTCTGGCAATCATCCCGCCGTTCTTCAGTAGGAACTTCTACTTCTGAGGGGTGTTGGGGCAGACCAGGTTTCTTCTCTCAGATTGGAGGAGTCTTCTTGCTCTGGAGGTGGGCCTTGTAAGGGCTTGCCTGGCCTCTGGCGAATAAGCCACCCACCCTGGAGGGTGAAGTGGCCTCCAATCGTTTGTCGAGAGGCTTCAGCGTAGGGGGGACTCACCCGAGGTGGTAGTGACCTTCCTTCCCTGGCCACCTGGGTCCTCATTAGGTCGACGAGGGTGTCCAGTTTGGCGTTGAGGGTTTGGAGGGTGTCTGGGGCATCAAGTTCGGGTTGTCCCCCCGTTGCCGCCGGAGGTAGGGCGTCAGCTTGCTGGTCGAGGAGGGGATTCGTGGAGGAATGTATGGGTGTACATTCCCCCTCCACAGTCGCCGGTGCCTTTCCCTTGTCGCCAGCATTTCTCCTGCTAGTACTTCTTTGTATCATGTTGGCTCTTCGTATTTTTCCCACAGACGGCACCAGATGAAGAGGGGTGATCTCGTGCCTGGTCCTCAGCCGTCGATATGGTTGACGTCACCACCAATGAGGGATCTACAAGGTAGGAAACGGATCAGAGGAGCCCAGGGTTGGAACCCCGGGAAAAACCCTCTGATGCTTAAGTCAGCTAACTGGCAGAGGGTAGGCGGAAAATGGAGCAGGAGAAGAAGAGGGGGGCACGAGATCACTCTCCACCAAAGGGTGTGGTATTGAGTGCTCAGGGAGTCTCCCTTTTTAGAGGGTTTCCTTGGAGTTTATATAATTACCACTGTGGTGGAATGCTAGCGATAGTCCCCTCGATGCCAACTGGGTCAAAGATGCTGGGTTGCCCCCGGATCTCCACTGGTGGGATCGGGGCAGGTTGTTCTCCTTGAAGGAGGATAACCCGTTCGGGATCGAAGGGAGAGGGACGAAGAGGCGGCTCAGGGGCTCTGCCGCGACCTCTGCTACGTCCACGACTATGACCTCGGCCACGGTCGATGTACTCTGGAGCTGGTTGCGGTCTGGGTGGAGCCATAGCCTTTTGTCTGGTTTTGGACGCTACCGGCTCACCTCGTCGGGAGGTGTTGATATTGTCTGGAGGTGGGATGGCCACCATGTTACAGGTGCAGTCACGAAGCATCTGTTCCACGGTGATCTCCTTGTCCTTATAGAACAAGGTGAGCTCTTCCGGAACGCAGAGAGTTTCGTCTTCCTTGACCTTCTAGATCATTTCTTGGGCCCAGTCCTGGAGGCGAGCTCGTTTCTGCATGTCTTCCCACGAGATGTAGTTATCAAGTGGGATAGGCCCAGTAGGGCGAAGAGGAATGTATTCCTCCAAGTTGTCGATGAGTCGCTGTAACCTCTCGAGAGGCATCAGCTCTACTGGGGACTGCAAGGCAGCCGCTTGTTCGGCTTGCTTCTTGAGCTGCCTTTTGAGATTCTTTCTTCTATTCCTCTCCTGTTTCTTGGCAATGGCCATCTCCAGGGGAGTAGGAGAAGGAGACATTGGGACTGGAGCTGATAGGTCCGCACAGGGATACCGTCGAGCCGATAAGTTTGTAGGGCGAGGTCGGCGACTCCTCTTTGCTCGGATCTCAACCCAAGCACCTTCCGATTGTTGTAGTTGGAAGGTAGCGTTGATCGCCTGCTTGATGACTTCAGGTGGGAGTTCCTAGTAAGTAGGGATGCTAGGACTGACGTCCGAAGACGTGGATGTGACTTGTTACCTTTGCCACGGTTGGTGTGGGAGTTTACTGGGAACCGGTTGACTCGTGCTGGCATCCGAGGACATATGCGCGATTTGATGCCTTAGCCACGGTGGCGGGGAAGGCTTCCCCTGTTGAGTTGGTGTACTGGGCCTGGTGTCCGAAGACATGTGCGCGGTTTGATGCCTTAGTCACGATGGCTGGGATGGCTTTCCCTGTTGAACTGGTGTACTGGGGCTAGTGTCCGAAGACATATGCGAGGTTTGATTCCTTAGCCGCGGTGGCTAGGATTTCTGATGAGGAGGGGCCTGAGGAGCGTGACCAACATCTTGTTTCACGATCGGGCCCCTGTGGTCTGGCTGAGAATAGGGTTAGACGACACCTGATGACATCTGGGGGCCTTATTGCCCCCAGTGGCTATCTTAATCTTGCGCGTCGGAGGACCTTTGTGATGGTGGACCCGACCTGCGAGTGGTAGGGAGAACCTGGTTCGATGGAGCCAAGGTCTCGCTCAACTTTTGCTTCCCCATTCTATCCTCAGGTGTTGAAGACAGAGGTAGAATTGGGGGAAGACAAGATGATGTGACATCACCTTGGGGGTGATAGTCACAAGACCGAAGACCCCCCTCAGACCTAGCAAGCAAGTAATGCACGGACCGGTGACTTCACTTGAGGGGACTCACTCGCGTAGCACACACTAGTGCCCATAGGTGAACCGGCGATGGCGGGGAGGGTCCGAAGTGGGACCTTGCTGTTCCAAGGGTATGGCTAGCTTTGGATGGACCCCTAAGGGCCTAGGATGCCCACTCTCACGGGTGGCCAGCACACCGAGGGCGTGGGATGTAGTGTCTCGCTCACAACTCGCCTGCGGTAATCACTCAAATATCATCGAAGTCGGGATCGGGTGCTCTCTCACCACCGACGAAGCAATCAAATGCAATACTAAACTAAGGAAAGAAATTCTAGCAATGATAAGTGTTCAGGAGCTCACCTGATCAGCGTAAATACACCGATGCCGGTTGGAGACGAGGGCGAGTGGGGAGGCATGGGTATGCACCTGCTCGCCACGCCGGTGTCGCTTCGACTTGCTCAAGCTATTACAACACTACACCTCTTGTAGGAGGGGGATGTTGGGGTGGGGGTTAAATTACTTACATCCAAAACTACCACCATGCAGGGAGGGGCCTTCAGCCGGCCAAGCGGGGAGGGAAAGAATAGAGCGAGGAGTTTCAACGAACGGCGGGGTCGGTTCTGCCCTCTTTCTGGAACAGGGGACAGGCAGGTGATGTCGGCACCGCTGTGACCACTCTCGAACTCAGTTTTTGACGAAACCAGTGGCCAACTCCTCATAATTGGACTAGGGTCTTGACTGATTTTTCTAGAATTTTTAGGTTGTCAGTGCCGATCGGGGAAGAGCCACAAACAGGGTCTCTACTTCCTGATTCTGACTACTACAGAGCCACAGTAGCAGGAAGTCGAGGCCGCCACGAACACTCCCGGACTCAGAATTGAGTGTGGCTAGAGTCGATGGAATCGTTGTCACGTATACTTCAAAACGTGGCCCACGGGAACAGCAGCAGATGTCAGAGTTGACCGGAGCAGCCCGAACAGTGATAGGTGGTCTGTTCAGTCCAAGAGGGGATAGAACAGCGCACCCTGGGGAGAAAATTGAGAAATCACTGCTCCGGAGGCCGAATGTAGTTCTGCTTCTTGGTGATGGAAGAAAACCCATTGTAGAAGGTCCCAGCCAAATCTTGCCTCTAGATCTTTAGGTGACTGGTCGCAGCAGCTCCTGCAAACAGCCTCAGGTTGGCAGTCGGGATGGAGTCACACAGTCAGGGGAGATCGACTGCTCCGGGCAGTCACGAGCTCAGGTTGGGGTGAGACGACTGCCATTGTGAAGAAGGCTCAGAGACGCTTCCAATGTTACCACTTGGGCCTCCTGAGACGGCGGGATGAAGTCGCAGTTACCTCTGCAATCTGCTGGTACACTGCTGCCTGCGAACTGGGAACTGTAGGTTGAAGGGCACGTTGCTGGTCGTGTCCACATGTAGAGTCCGAGGTCCGCATCATATAGAGTCGGTCTCCCGTGTCCGTCCCGCCTCAGAATGTGAACCCGCGCTATGTTTATACTCCCAGTGATTTAGCGGGAGGTGGCGCGACGTTTCACACTCCAAAAAGTGACTCCTCACATCAACTCAAGAGAGTTATCATCACGGGCGTATTCCCAGGACAGCCGCATTAAATGGCCCCTGTTGGAGAGAAACCCTCACCCATTTCGAGCCATCGATGTCACCCCCACAAATGTTACTCATCCGAGCCCAATTTTGGCTCGGGAGTAGGGGGGACAAGTGGAGAGGGGAAAGATTCACCACCCGAAAAGCACGGCCCAACTAGGTCCAATTTGACCGAACCAGGCCCAGCTCCCCAAAGTGACAGCCCCATTCTGGGCCCACTTATTCCAAGCCCAAAATCCACTCGGATCAGCACTTCCTAAGCGACCCCCAGGTCCGGAAGTCCGAGCGACAGGTCGATCGGGAAGGCCCCTACAAGGGCCCAGAGCACCCTGTGCAAGCTACGCGCCCACCGCTCGGGAACATCCCCAGCCAGCGCCTCAAGCTCGGACCGACCGTCGGAAGCTTGCCCAAGCATCCGTTACGCAACTTTAAGGAGCAGGGAACTCCAAGGAATAAGGGAGAGCAAGAGTCCTTGTGCTATAAAGAAGCCCACGACGAGGACGTAACTCCCCCGTGAATCTTCTCGGCTCCCTGGACCCCTCAACTCCCTGGGCCCTTACGTTAAACGGATCGCTATATAAACCCTGGAAGACCCTCCGGCGAGATAAGGCAACAATCCTAAGTAAGAACCACCACACTTCTTGGTGGAGAGCGATCCCGCGCCCCTTTTTCCTCCTGCCATCTCCCCCTACGTCTGTGCTCTACCTTATTCGCTGACTTAAGCATCGGAGAATTTTCCCCAGGGATCCATCCCTGGGCACCCCTGATCCGTTTCCTGCCTTGCAGTTCATACAGACGTGGTGACCGTGATCAAGATTCTCCGAAGATCACACAGCTCAGGACCGACGCGAGATCACCCCTCTTCATCTGGCGCAGTCTGTGGGAAACAAGCGAAGAGCCATAATGGTGCGAAGAAATTCCGGTAGGAGGACCGCCGGCGGTGGGGGAAGCGTCGTGGGGGTAGGGGAAGGAGATCCTGTGCCTTCCTGCCCCACGAGAAGCCTCCCCTCTGAAAATAACAACCAAGCCGACGAGCTACCTCCACCAGCTGTGGGGGTGTAGCCCCCCAACAGGAATCCTGACGCTCTCCAAACCATCAATGTCAAACTGGATATCCTCGTGGAATTAATGAGGACCCAGGCGGCCAGAGAGGAGAAGTCACGACTCCCCCGGGAAAGCCCCCCCCCGTGGAGGAGCTTCCCAACAAACCGCCGGAGGCCGCTTCACCCTTCAGGGAAGACGGCTTGTGCGCAATAGGTCAGGAGGACCTTCACAAGCCCCTCCTCCAGAAAAAGAAGCCGCCTCCACTCCGAGGAGGGAAAGATCCGGGGCATGCTAGCAGCCCCCGGAGACCGACGCCTCCGAGGGATGACGAGGCAGCCCGCAAGGGTGCCCTCTTAGCCCCTCGGCTCAGCGTCAACCGGAGTTGTCCCTCCAACTGAGGGACTTCGAGCGACGTTTCGCGGAGCAGGAGCGCGTCCTCCGCGCCTTGCAAAAGAAGTCCATCAAGGAGGACGAGGAGCAATCCCCGTTCTCCGACCAAATCTTGAAGGCCGAGATCTCCCCCAGAGTCTCGCTACCGACCTTTAAGTCATACGACGGCCAGGGAGACCTGGCCGACCACTACGACAGCTTCGACGCCCTGATGACTCTCCACGGGGCTTCGGACGCCATCAAATGCCAAGCGTTCGTGACCACCCTGGTCCAAGGCGCTCAAGCCTGGTTCCGAGCACTTGCCCCCGGCAACATCCACGACTTCCGACAGTTCGGGCGGATCTTCAAGGAGAGCTTTGCCGGCAGCGGCCCTCCAAGGTCGGTTGCGGGGCTGTTGGCGCTAAAGTAGCCCCAGGGGGAAAAGCTACGGGTTTATATTAACCGGTTTAAATCGGAAGCCCTGTGTATCCCTCGCCTGATTGTCGCCTCAGCTATCACGGCATTGACCGGAGGCACCCGCGACGAGAACCTCTGGCAAGAGCTAGTCCTCCATCCCCCCGCCTCTCTAGCCGATCTAGTGACCCTAGCCCTGCGCCATGCAGAGTGCGAAGAAGTCCTCAGCGCGTGCCGCAGCGCGATGGGCTCGGGTCGAGAGGGAGATAGGAAGCGATCATCCGAGCAAGGCTCGGGCCAGGCGAAGAGGCGGAATCAAGATGGAGAGTGCAGGGAGCCCCCTCGAAAATACAAGCGGTGCACGCCCTTATCTGCCCCCATCTATGAGATATATGAAGACATCAAGGGATCGGGCCTTCTCCGCCAACCCGAGCCTATGAAGTCCGATCCAAAGCGCCGCAGCCGACGCAAGCACTGCTAGTTCCACAACGATCATGGACACCATATTGGAGATTGTCATCAGCTCAAGGACGAGATCGAGCGTCTCATCTGCCAGAGACACCTATCTCGATACGTGTCCGAGCAGAGGGAAGATCGCGGCATCCCTCCAGAGGAGATTGACAATCAACCCCGCGGGGTCCACATCAACGTCATCTCTGGCGGCCCAGCATCAGTCGGAGATAGTAGCCGAGGAAGGAAGTGTCACGCTGAACGGGCGAACAAGGCCTCCGAGCCCCCCAAAGCCCAGCGGCGAGCGAGCAGCAGTCCTTGGTGTTCTCTGACCAAGACCTGGAAGGGGTAATCATCCCGCACGACGACGCCCTTGTAATATCGGCTACGATAAACCATTGTAACGTAGATAGGATACTAGTTGACAATGGTAGTGCCCCTGATGTACTCTAGAGGAGATTGTTGCAAATCCCTAACCCTTGCCCATGGGTTATTGATTTCTGTCGTTCCTCGACTGTATATGCATCTTACAGTCATGTCAACTATGTGGCCTTCAGCCCTCTTTTAGGGCCCCTAAAGCTTGCTTTGAGGATCCGAGACAGTCCATCTCGTGATCTCTCACTGCAATCATCTCTAAATAAAATAGCAGGTTCTCCTACTAGAACTGCGATCCTCGGGGGCTCCAGATGCGTGAGAATCCCAATTCACCCACCGTTCCTTGGGCCATTCCTACTCAAGGTCAGCCCACTGAAAACTCCTCTAAAACAACCTCCTTACCCGCTCAACTTCTCCCTTGTTGAAATCCAAAACCCTCACAAACCTTAGAACAGAGTGTCGGAAACCCTTCGAAACCCTCTCGGCGCTGAAGCCTCTCGGCGCGCCCCTCAGCCCTCGGCGTGAGGGTTGCCACGCCGAGAAGCCGGACGCCCGCGCTGAGACCCTATTCATGCCACAATTCTAGACCAAAAAAAAACATCCGCCACCGTGCCGAGAAGCCTGCTGCCCGTGTCGAGATCCCTACTCCCACTACAACTCCAGGCCAAGAACCCTGCGCCAGAAGCTACCACCCTTGTATTTCAATCTACCCCGCGCCTACTTCCACCTTACCCTCTAAGGGGAATGACCGTTGATCCTCACGCAAGTCCCAAGTAATAATTTAACGGGGAATGGCCTTTCCCTACATCATACTATCCCAAGTCAGACTCATTTATGACCCCACAAACCTAAGGAGCTCTGCCACAACATGTGCCCCGATGGCTCCCGAGGGGATATCAGCCGATTTCACGAATGTGGATAGTATTCCCGAGCCTTGTGCTCTTCCTTTTGGCCCTCATCCTGGCACTCCATGGATGTTGGTCTATTTCCCAAGGCATAGCCCAAGATAACGGGAAGTGCTACTGGAGTTTCCTTCGATGACATGAACCCCGACAAGCCAAGGGAATGCCACTAATGCATGTCGCTTGTTTGACTTTATCCCTCGGGGAGAATAAACATTTTGGGCCTCTCAGTCGAGTACGGATATCGAGGGGGAAATCCCCTAATGATTATTCGGATTCCATCCCGCCTCTGCGTGGATGGTCTCCTATCCCTACCCGGCATGACTTAAAGTCAGGGGACATGCTGTCCGATTTAATTCATACACTCAACAAGCTTGTCATTTGTTTGTTCGTTCTTCTATAATAGTAAAGATGCACGTTAGTACTTTCAATTGCCTCCTGAGGCCTCCTGTGTTTGGCGTTTAATCAAGGGTTGTCCTTCTTAGGAAGGGCGTAATTAACGCCATAACCTTTATGGTATGGCGGACTTCTGGTCCTGACCCGAATCCTATAATCGACTGACCAAGTCAGATCGAGCGCATAATGAATCGTCATGGCAGTGACTGACACGCTTAATAAACAACTCAAAAAGTAAATCAAATAATTAAAATAAATAAACCACCGGGATAAAAATATTCCGCGTCTAACAGATGGTCGGAGTATTGATTTCCTTAGAGATCTCTGGATTGGCGATCGGCCGTTGGCCACCTATTTTGATGCCCGAGTGACTCTTCCTTTCTGCACTGTTAGGGAGGTTCTTGCTGATCGCTCACATGGGATCTGGGGTAATCTTCACGTTAGTAGTAGCATTATCTTCTCCAAGCTTTCTGATATGGCGGATTCTTGTGTTTGGATGCCAACTACCTCCGGCGCCTTCTCGGTTAAATCAGCTTACCTTTCTATGCGTCATAGAGATAATTGCAGATCACAATTCAAGAAACTTTGGCATCACACTTTTTCTCCCCGGGCAGTGCTCTTTGTTTGGCGTCTACTTTATCGTGCTATTCCGGTAGACAGTCCTATCTGTGATTGTGGTATCATGTTCGTGTCCAGATGTGTCTGCTGTGCCTCTCCTTCGATTGAGGACCTGAATCATCTTTTCATCCTCGGTGACATGGGTAAAGGGATGTGGAATTGGTTGCAGCCTCTCCTTCATAACAGCATCTCTTTAACCTACCACATTACCTCTCGTTGCTGGAATATCGTCTCCGCCACCAATATGAGCTTAGCCTTTCAGTTCGTTGGATTGTATGTTGCGATATTGGGGGTCTGGGAGATCTGGAAGAGTCAGTGTGCTGCTCGGTTTGAAGGCAAGCTTTGTAGTCTGGCTTCTGGTACTCAGAATATCTGTGGTATGATCCAGGCTGTGCTAAATAAGATGATCTTTCACAAGCCTTTATCTCGAGAGGAGGAGTACACCCTTCAGGGCTACAACCTCATGCCTACGATCACTATTAAGCGCCCTCAGCTAGTTAGCAGAACCTTGGCCCGGCTTGGATATAGTCTTCACGTTGATGGTGCCTCCAAGGGCAATCCTGGTTCCTGCGGTGGTGGAGGCTGTATCCGTGGTAGTGATGGCAATTTTCTCCTTGGTTTTGCTCACTCTTATGGTTTAGGGAGCAATTTGATTGCAGAGATCAGGGCCCTTTACGATGGTTTGCGATTAGCCTCCTCTCATGGGATTCCTATTGCAGCGGCTTACTCTGATTCGGTTGTTTTGGTACAGGCTCTCAATAACAAATCCTGTCCGTCCTGACAAGTATTATTCTGGTGGTGCAAAATCATGTTTATGGTGCAGTCATCTCCCCTCACGTTTCATCATGTCCTTAGAGAAGGGAATCGGGTGGCGGACTCCTTGGCTTCTCATGCGTGTATTACTGGTCGGAATATGATCTTCGAGTCACAGAGAGAGTTGCCCTCTATTGCTAGGGGGCGGTCCACATGGATATTTTGGATATCCCTTCGTTTCGATTTTAGCCATGGGAGATCTCTTTTTTTAGCAGCTTTTCTTATATTTTCTGTTGGTCATGTAATTGTCTTTCAGGGGTATGCCCCTCTGGTCCTTGTAAACGATCGGCTTTGGTTCTGAACCAAGAGACCGATGACAGTTGGTCTGAGGATCTTTCCCACAGACTCACACAACTCTCTAAGCTTCCTGGCACACTTCTATGGAATGCTTTTCGGGCTCTGCCTCACTCTGATTTTCTTCTTCTTCTTCTCGTTTGATCTTCTTCTCTCGTCCACTTCTTTTCACTTCTGTTGTGTTCTCCTTTTCTTTTCGTCTCTTCTCTGTATATATATATGTCCAACGGATAGAGGGCGTGTGGAAAACACCTTTTCCTTTGAAGCTTCTTCTGAGATTCTTTGCTAGGTGGCAGCATCTGAGCTTCACTACTTTTCACGTGTCACAATTAGGGCTTTTCTTTATCCTGGGATCACGTGCATTCCACATTCTTGGAGAACAAGCGTCCTGTCAAAAAAAAAGGAACAATCAGACAATGATAAAGAATTGTATGGACTCAGTATATTGTCAGAAGAAAAGCTAATCATACCCTGCACGGACTTATCTTAGTATAAGGCAAACGGCCACCATTCATGCATAGACTTGGAATGTGCAAGTAAAAAGATGCACGAACTTAAGATGTGCAGGGAAACATGCACAGACTTAGTGACTAAGGCAAAACATGCACAGGGTTTGACACGCGTGGACTTATGTTTTGCCAAAGGAAAAATATGCACGGACTTTAAACCAAAGGAAAAACATGCACGGGGTTTAACATGCACGGACTTATGTTAAACCAACAAACAACCGAAAATGTGCAAGGACTTTTATGTGCTCAGACTTGAGATGCACGGGACTGTTCATGCTTGGACTTGGTGAAAATGTGCAAGGACTTGGTTTTAATAAGAGACATGCACGGGGTTAGGCATGCACAGGGTTTATGAAGTCGTGCAAGGACTTTAGTTCCACTAGGAAACCTGTACGGGGTTAGACATGCACAGACTCTATGAAGAAGTGCAAGGACTTATAGAGATGTGCACGGACTAGAGTGAATGTGCACGGACTTGGAGGGTAAAACGTGCACGGACTTACGATGCAACCCAATAGCAAACAGTCTAAGTCCAGAATGTGCACGGGGTTTGATGTGCACGGACATCAACACAAAGTGCACGGACTTGGGTTAGTCAAAAGGTGCACGAACTTTAGTGTGCACGGACATTGTAATGCTCGGTCTTTAGCTAGAAAGCCATGTGCACGGACTTTACAGAAACATGCACGGACATAAGTGAACATGCACGGACTTGGTTGATGAAGAAGTGCACGGGCTTCATGAAGCAGAGTCAAAACATGCACGGACTTAACAAGATATCCAACAAAATTTCATCTAAGTCCAAAATGTGCATGCACTTTGATCATTGTGATGCGGTGGAATGTGCATGGACTTTCGAATGCTCGGACCTTACTACAGAATGCACAGACTACAGACACAAAAGATGCAAGGGCTTATAGACATGTGCATGCATTCAAATGTACTCGGACTTGGAAACGGTGTGCATGGACTTGAAAATTGAAACAAGTAAGGGGTTATGAACATGTGCATGGACTTAACAATGGTGTGCACGGACTTGGAAGATTAGCGTCCACGGACCTGTTTAAAGGCATCCACGGACTTGGAATGTAGGTCGTGCATCAAATGCACAGACCATGCATAGACTTTCTGAAGTGTAGCTCAGACTCTAAGTAGATAAGGTAGATGTGCTCTGACCTTGCTACAGTATGCACTACTTTCTTTGAAGAATGTGCACGGACTTTATTCATAACGTGCACGGACCTATTTGATACATCCACGGACTTGGAAGTGTGTGAGCCGATGGAGTGTGCATGGACTTTATGAGTGTGCACGGACCATGCACGGACTTGCTGTAATGTAGAAAGCATGTAACATGCTCGGTCTATAAATGGCTAAGGTCAGAAGTACACTGACCTTGCAACAGTGTATGCTCAAACTTACCGAGGTGCATCGCGACAATGTTCTGACCTAGCTAAGACTTGCAATGACTGAACATATGCAGACCGCCTATATGCACTAACTATGCACAGACTTGCAGCACCAAATGCAATAGGCAAACACTTATGCACATACTAACACTAACCAAGCTATCTGTTGGATAGCCCATATGCACGAGCAATGAAGACATGTACAGACTTAGTGCATCAAGCAGGATACCATCTGCTGGATAGCCCATATGCACGAACCCAGAACAGACAGCAGTAATAAGGCATCAATGCCATTCATCTCAAGCAATACATGCAATCTTATGTGATGACTCAGAGCATCTCAAGCAAATGCCATTCACATCTCAAGCATACATGCAATCTTATGTGGTGACTCAAAGCATCTCAAGCAAATGTCATACACATCTCAAGCATACATGCAATCTTATGTAGTGACTCAGAGAGTTGCTATCATCAAAATAACACACCATCATCAAAGCCCAAGGGGCACAACACCGTTCACACCCATGTGAAGGGAAAAATAAGGGAAAACTAGCCCCCAACCTCTCTTGCACCGAGAGGACCCATTTAAATCCCAAAAACCCGATCAAAATGCTCGATTCGGCCCGCGCCCCAAAATCATGTATTTTTCCCAAAACATAAAAATAAACCCACTCGACTCACCACGGCCTACAAAACTCGTGGGAAAGGAAGTGCGCGGGCTAAGGATCCATCCCCCTACCTCCACCGAAGATTTCACGTGTCGAATATGCTGATCCGCCAAGAAAATTACGTTAAACCCTCTCCAGCTTGCGAACCCATGAACCACCTCCACCATCGTGATCCTCACCCCGTGCACGTCTCTCCTCAGCCCACGAGTGTCACCGCCTAATCCCCATACACCTTCATTGGCTGCCGGAGAAGAGAGGGAGAGAAGAGAACGCGAGAGAGAAGAGAGATGGAAAAGGGAGAGAAATGAGAGATGAGGAGAGAGAAAAAGGGAAGGGGTTATAATCATTCATTACATGGCCTAGCTTACCACAGTAATGACATGAACCATTATTTTCATGTGCAAAAGAATGAGTAAAAGACTTATGAGCAGTATACATTGAGCCATCAGATTCCACAGAGCTAGCAGATTTTGCAGCACATGCAGGAACAATTTTGGCTTTATTCATATGACCATTCTTTTTTAATTTTTTACTCTTTTTCACAGTTTTTGTTTGTTTCTCATTTTTCTGGGCCATGAATTGAAATACTGATGATTGAGGTGTTTTAGGAGGCACAGAGCAACTAGCTAATGAGGTGGATAGCTTATTTTTGCTTCCTTCTGCACATTAACCTTAGTTCCAAGAATCTTAACAGGATTGCTATTTCCTTTAACAAATTTTGACAAAGAGCATCTAAGATCCTGGATTTCAGAATTCAAGGAAGCAATGTTATCTTCATATCTAATAATGTCTGCTTCACAAGAAATTACCTGGTGATGCAATTCAGCATTCAAACTCTTTAAAGTTTCAATTTTTTGGGTTTGCTCTTGCTCTCGGTTAGTCTCATCCTCCTTCATCACACATTTTCCTTTCTCAATGGTCAACCATCTCTCTGACATGACAATGTTCAGGACTATGAGTTTCTTGTTCTGTTCCTTCAATTTTTTATTCTCCTCGGTTGGCTTCTCAATTTCTTCACCACATGTTTCATTTTTGGATATTAGATCTAATCTTTCAATAAATTCCTCCTCTCTTTGTTCAACTTTAAGTTTATCATCTAACAAGTCCTTATTTTCTTCTCTGAGGGAGACTATCAATTTTCTCTGCCATTCATTTTCAATGTAGAGATCTTCATTACGTTCTCTTAGATAAGAGCATTTGTTGCAATTTGACTCTACAGAAGAAGTATGTGAAGCTTTCCCATTGATGTCATTTATCCTAGTCACAAGATTTTCATTGTTCTTCTGAAATTCTGCATTTTCAAGTTTCAGTTTGTCCAGTTCAGAATTCATCTTATTCAGCTCCTTCAGTTTCATTTGATGTTCATTGTTTTTAGCATTCAGCTGATCTTCTAATTCAGAAATTTTGTTTAACCAATCTTGATTCTCAATTTTCAGAGACAGAATCTGTTCCTTACAGTTTTGAATATCCATCATGCAAGTTTCATATGATTGTTTTAGCTTTGGACAACTTTCACATGAGAAGTCAGAATTATTCTGTTCAATCTTTTTCTTCAATCTTTTATTTTCAGATTTTATTTTCTTAGATAATCCTAGTAATTCTTCATACATAACTACCAAGTCATCGAATGAAGGCTCTTCTGATCCGGAGCTTACCTGAGATACAGTTTCCTCATAATCATCTCTCCGGTTGGCCATCAGGCACACTCGTTCTTGCTCCTGATGAATGGTAGTGACTTTATCCATGATCTCCTTTCCAGAAGCGCACCTGAGAGCAAAGGGATATCTATCAGTATTAACTGCAGCTCTCAAGATATTAAGAACTGTGACATTATCACGGTTCTTTGATCTGTCCACACTAGACCACTTGGTCTGACTTTGAGGTAACTTATGTGGGCCTTTTGATACAAGATTCCATAAGTTTGGATTAATGGAATTCAGGTGAACACATAGGCCGCCTAGCCAGTTGCTGAAGTTAGAGCCATCATAAACTAGAGGGTAATCCATGGATGAAGATCAACAAGGAATTCGAAATAGGATGAAAAGAATAGAAAAATCAGTATAGCACCGAAAACAACCGCAATAACAAGGCAAAGCACTGAACACAAATAGACAGAGCCCTCTGAGATGCACCAAGAAAGCTACAGGATCTGCTGCAGATCGTTGGATCCAAAAACACAGCAACCCGCTTTGATACCAATTATTGGGTTCGATGCGATGGATTCAGAGGGGGGTGAATGAATCTCCCCTAAAAAATCACCCAATTAAAAGCTGTAACTAGACACAGATGCGGAATTAAATCTAGTTGAGCTCTACAAGATATAAAAGGCGATGGTGCACTTAATCAAACAGTTAGACTGCTAAGGTGAAGACTCCTAAGCAAATCTATGCAGTTGACAGAACCTATTCAGCTGTTCAAAAGAACTAAAACACCCAGACGGCTTGAACAAGGTAGACAGTCTCTAGAAGAGTGATTAAGTATTCAAGTTGAATCTCTCAAGACCGTAACTCAGATGAACAATGTGCAACCAAGTTCCTTGCTAGATAGAAGATTCAGGTCGAGACTAAGCATACATCTAGCGAACACTAGGTGAGCAATCAAACCACAGTACACAAAAGGTTTTTAGGTGATTCGGTCCTCCATACCTACGTCCACCCCACACTCAAACTAGAGTGTGGCTTCACTGCTGCGCCTCACAGCTTGTGTCCACTGAGCATTACAGCTTGGCTTACAACCGTTGAGCATCACAACTTGCTGACCCACTGAGCATCGCAGCTTGCTATCTGGGGTATCCACCTCGCCCGCTGAGCATCACAGCTTGCTCTACTGACACACAGCTTGAAACAAGGATTCAAAAGAAAAACAAGAAACAAGAAATCACAGCAACTGAAAGCTGGAAGAATCATAGCACAGATGTAGCTCTCGCAGGTGCAGACAGGATTGGATCTGATCAAGATTCCAGTAGAGACAGATTTTTTGACGAAGCTTTTCTTTCTCTCCTCGAGCTCTCTCTCTATTTTACTCTCTTAATTTCTCACACTTTCCATCATCAGTCTGCTCTTGAAGGAGAATCTCCTTATTTATATGCGACAGCAGAGAAGAGGGTCGTGTGGAGGTCATGATTCCCGCCCAAGGTTTAGTCCAGATTTGGTCCCCCATGAGGCACGTGTCATCATTTGGATCAGATGACTTTCCACGTGTCAGAGGCTTCACGTCTCAGATCACGTGCCCTCTTTTAAGATCACGAACGTCTCTCCTAGATCTTTCAAACCTTTTAAGGGGGACTAGCATAGAGCCCTTGAACACAATCAGTGCTCGATCGCATCTTCAAGTATAAATCAAGTTAATCTCCACGTCCAAGCAAGAAAATACGGCCAATAATGTAACAATTTCAATAAGGTGATGATAACAACAACAAGCAATAAATGAATGCTTCAATTTGGAATATAAGAAATCAAGAATGATTTAGGACTAAGTTATGCTTATAGAATAATTTCGACAGCATAACGGTATATTTCTTATCTTCCATCAATTAATTAAATATCTTTGGACAATATGACAAGTCCTAGACCATAAAATCCATCTAGGAACTTTGGAATATCAACCCTTGGGTCAAACCTTGGGTTAATCTACACAAGAAGTATAACAGACTACACATGGACCGTTAAAGTACATAACGGACTACTATTAGACCATTAAACTGGGCTGAATCTAGAAGGAACAAGGATTGGACTCAGTGGTATTTAACGCATCTGGGCCACACCGTTATATGGCTTAACGGTCTAGAACAAGTGCGTTAAATGGACAGAATTTTAAAACTTCGGTAAGTACTTTTCTAGACAATTTCTAGACAATTCTAGTAATCGGACTTTAGTGGTACAACTAGCAGGACATCTTAGTGGGAATCCCAGGCTCGCGATGACTTACGGAGATCTTGAAACACCGCATGTTTATGACACGCCCCGTGTCAATCCGGTGACGACGCCTATCGAAGGCATCGATGCCATTACTCTTCCAAAGATAGATACGGCGTTTGTCACTTACCCGCTGGCAAGCAAGCTGTTGTTGAAAGCCCAGCTGAATAAATTATTCCTGAAACATCTGATGGACCCGCCCATCAGCACCATCACTCCTCTGATACCCTATCCTTCGGATTTTTTCAAGGTCAGTGATTACACGGTAGGTAGCCTTACGAACGCCAACAAGTATAAATATGGGTTCATTTATTCCTATTTGGGCAACCGGGCGCCTACCCAGGATCAGGACTTGTTGTCCTTCCTGGACACCATCTGCGCCAAGCCTAAGAGTGCACTGGACTCCAATATGCTAAACCCGAAGGTGGATTCGCTGGGACTGACGGCCAAAAAATACAATATCCTGGTCAATTATTTTCTGAACAACTATAACGTGAATATTCAGGCGATTGGTAATAAACAAAATTAAAACAGACAAAAGGAAATGTATATGAGAAGCGCTATTATGATGCTGCTGCTGTTCTGCCAGATCGCGGTTGCGCGTACCCAGGGGATCGCATTCGAGCATAGTGATTTTGCCGCGGTCTGTGCGAGGGCCAGGGAGGAGAGGAAGCTGATCTTTATTGATTTTTATACTTCCTGGTGTGGCCCTTGCAAGCATATGGCGGAGACTGTTTTTAAGGAGGAACGGGTTGGACAGTTCTTTAACAGCCGGTTCGTCAGCTATAAGGTCGATGCTGAAAAAGGAGAAGGGAAGTCGTTGGCGGCAAAGTACCTGGTGGCCATCTTTCCTACCTATCTTTTCCTGGATGATAAGGGAGCCATCTTTGACAAGGCCATCGGCGCCTGTACGGACACGGTTTTCCTGGGGATTGCGGGAAAGGCGCAGCAATCGTATTCCGACCCCTATAGCCTACCCCGTTTGAAATCACAATATCCTCTGAAAAAAGACGATACGGCCTTTCTGCGGCGTTACCTGGATAAGCTGGATGCCGCACGGATGCCTGCATGCGATGTGATGGAACAATATCTGGCCATACAAACGGCCATGCCTGCGGGCAGCCGGGAAATGTTGACTTTTCTGCTCGCTCATCCCGCTGACCTGACATACGGAGGCCAGGTTGAAAGGATTTTGGAAGAAGGCGCATTATGGAAGGTGGCGGACTCAGCACAACTGAAGAAACTGGACCTTGCGCAGCGCTTCATGCTTCCCAACACGCGGGACTATGCCGTTGCCGCAAAAAGTGAAACGCTGCTGAACGTGTTCATTGCTGCATGCGGGAAACTGCCCCCGGCAGATCGTGTCTTGTATTTAAAAGAAAAGACCTGGCTGGATTATTATGTGTCAACGGAAAACTGGGGGCGATACCGGCCCCTGGCCGATCGGTGGCTTGATAGCATTTGTCTTTGTCTCAGACCTATACCGGCGGATACGATCCATAAGAGACCCTTGTTTTCCCAAACACCGGAAGAAGTGCTGATGCGCAGGACTGCCGGTCTGGTAAGCGACCAGGCCAGGATCTACTACTCCCGGTTTTTCAGCGAGCCACAGGTGCTGGAAAAGGCCATGCGATGGATGCAATGCGCACTTAGCGTCCTGCCTGACAATCCCTACGGACTGACCTTTTATGCCAATCTTTTGTACCGGAACGGAGACACTGCCCGGGCCATCCTTACCAAGCAAAAAGCATTGAACGATTTCCCTCCCGGGAGCCTTCACCGCAATATCGTGCAGACGAACCTGGCGCATATGCAGCATGGGGAAGCGCTGGAAGAAGAATAATCTTTAATCAATCATCATATGAGCAGAAGATCAGTTTTATCAGTTATAATGCCACTGTTGTGTCTGGCATCTTCCGGACAGGAAAAATTCATCATACAGGGAAGGCTAGGGCATTTGACTGCACCTGCCAAAATATTCCTGCATTACTTCAAGGCTGCTCAATGGATCACGGATTCGGCCATCCTGAAGGACGGTGTCTTTGAGATAAAAGGAGCCGTTGCGTTCCCTGAGGAGGCGTTGCTCACGATCCGGCGCGATGGGGGGGGCTTTGTTCAGCCCGGCGCTCCAATGGAAAATAAGAATATTTATCTGGAGAATGGGATGATCAATGTGGTCGCTGAAGATTCATTGCAAAAGGCTGTTGTCGAGGGAGGGCCTGTGAACAGGGATTACCAGGCTTTAGAAAGGCTCATGCAGCCGCATCACGAACATAGCAGGCAATGGGGGGAGGTGTATAACCCCTGACTACACCCAAATGCACGTCCTCCTGATACGAGGTACCAGGGATGTCAACCTGCTCGCCCTCCAATAGCTCGTTAAAGAACTACTTGGCCAAGTCTTGGTCCGGCTCATAACTAACTGACACCAACTCGGGGGTGGGATCACGGGCTGGAGTGTCGGCAATGACAAGTGTTCCCCGGGTGGGGCACTTGCTAGCAAAGTGGCCGGCCCCACCGCAAGTGTAGCAACGGTCTCGTGTCCCAGTGCCCTGAGGTGTTCCACCAATCATAGGCCCCTTACCCTTATCCTCTCGATGGACTGGGGGTGTGGGAGGAAGGGGCCGAGTTGGCACAGCGAGTGGATAAGGCCGAGGGGTAGGGACGGGTGCCTGTGGACGAAGGGGAGGATCCCTCGGAGGGAAAGTGCAGGGCCTGGAGTGGTGGTGGGGTCCTGCCGAGGGGGTTCCAGGGACGGGCCATTGGAAATCGGCCATAGGAGGTAGGCGTGCTACGAGGGTCGATCCCATGCTGATAAGTGACCCCCTGGCGTTGGACGGGAGTGAACTCTACCTCAAACTACTCCAACTAGAGAGTGACATAGTATGCATCTTCCAATTTGGTGACATTGTGGCAAAATAGTTCGTATTGATAGTGGGATCGTAAGCCACGATGAAAGCGCGAGATAGGCATGGTGCTCTCTTCCGTGACACAACATCGCAAAAAGTACTCATCAAACTCCGTGATGTACTCGGACATGGATCGGTCCCCTTGGGTGGGACTCCGCCACCTATCAATAAGACGTTGTCGGTATGTGATAGGAAGGTACTTACGCCTAAGCCTTTTCTTCATCTCATCCCAAGAACCTACTGGAGGCTCATGGCGTTGGAAGACCAAACTCTCCACATTACTCCAGTATGTTTGAGCTTGCCCTATAAACTTCATTTTGGCATACCTAACCCTCCGGTGGTCCGTCATCTCGAACCACTCAAAATATCGATCCATGCTGGCCTCCCAATCAAGATAGATCTTGGGTTCCAAAGATTTGGACCCATCAAATGTGGGAGGGTCCGCACGAACGGTCTTGAGGATCCGCTCGTCCTCATCATCCCTTTGTGGTCGGTGACCACGTCGGCGTCAGCCATTTCCCTCGTACTCGTTTTCAGACTCATAGTCCTCAAAATGGAGGGCACGTGGCCGTTGCTCCTCAGCCCTAGGTGGTGCGGGTTGGGCCGCAGTTGCGGGCCGGGCAGCAGGCGTGGGCTGGGCTGCAGGCACCTGAGGGGTCGGAAGAATGCTGGGTAGGTCCCGACGAGGGGTTCTCTCCACAGTCTCTAACCTTCCAACCAGACCTTGGATAGATCGGTCAGAGGCCTCGGCACGGTCCTCCATGGCCTTGAACCGGCTCTCTATACGCTTGGTGTGCTCCCTAAGAGTTTGCTTGGACCTATCCATGCACTCCATGAGTTGGAGCATCATGTCCTCCAGAGAGCGGCCTCCCATGTTGGCACCTCGGGGTTCACCCATAGTGTCAGGGCGATGGTACTGGGCACCTCCACGGGTGGGCATACAAGGGGCCAAAGGGAGCTAAGGGGTGACTCTCTAGACCTATATGGATGGACCAATGCAAACCTAAGACAAGACACTCTAGACTCAGACCCTAGACTTAACCGGATCTCTGGTACGTGGCAGAGGCAATAACCTGAAGGTCTGACTCGACGCGAGGGGCTACCTTCCGGATAGGCATAACCTAGCCTTCCAGTAACATCTTTTGATATGCCGGAGTATGGGGATGCAATGTAATTAAAACACTTTTTTTTTCTTTTTGAAAATGACTACCCTAGACTCAAACCGGCTCTGATACCAATTTGATGCGGGACAAATGAGTGACTTGACACGTTGGATGCAATCATAGACTTCTAGTAGACGACGTGACTCATTGGGTGACGCGACCAGCAACCACACTCACAACTCGGCACCTAACGTGACTCCTAAAGAGGTTAATGTGCCCCAAATAAGAAGCAATCGCTCACAGTCGTCCCTGGCGAGGGAAACGAGTCGATCTGCACGGCTGAGAAATCGACGATGAGTCTTGGGTGGTCAGCTTACTTTCGTGCTCAGAACGAGTCACGGGATGGGTCTCGCTCTCACAACTCACAGTGATGACTAAGATGATCAGGCTAGAATCCTAACACGCTCATGAGCAGCGGCATAAGATCCTATACTAGGAAAGCAAGTAACTATGGAGGGGGTGGCGAGTGTACCTCCACGCTCGGGGCGTGGGGAAGACTTCCCGGCCAAGACGGTGACTCCCGGTAGAAGGGTTAAACTTAATTACAGTAATGAACTACAAGCCCACTCCACGTAGGGAGGTAACAAGCTACACATTGACTCCGAGGGGCACCGAACTTGGGTTGGCGGGCAGCATCTTGACGGGTCTCGTGCGGTGGTCTGGCTCAGTGGCTTGATGGTCGGTAGGACAGCGGCCACAAACGTACAAAGGGGCCACGTCCTCCTGAAGGCTTCTGGAGGTGACGGTCCACCGGGATGAAGGCGGCAGGTTCCTGGTCGAGCTCCTAGAGTAGCGGCAGTTGAATCGACGCCGGTGAACCTTTGGATGAATTAACAGTGCCTCATTTGTGCTGCCTCATTTCTGGAAATGGCCTGCGTAGTCCGGAAAGAATGGCCGCTGCAACCAACCCTGACGTCATATCGACGCAAGACTAGTGGCATTGGAAAGGTCTCTCAAAGATATTCAACCCAAACTAGGCTAGGAATTTAAAACCTTCTGTGCTGGCCGTGGTAGAATTTAAGAGATGTTGGTTCCCAGATCTAGATCTGACTGGGCAGAAAAGGGAGTTTCCTGAGAACACAGTTTGACCGAGGGGTTGATGATGGATCTGGGTGATGGTCTCTTCATGACAGTTGTAGAGGAGGAAGTAAGAAAAATGTGGATAATTTGGGTTGGGGTCCTATTTATAGGAAACCCACTATTACATAAAAGACCCTGACTTTTAACACACTAACAAATAAGCAAAGGGAAGGGGGGCGCCCATGGGCCTAGCCTAGTGAAATAGGCCCATTAACTAGCACCATGGCCTAATTAGACTCAATCTTAGGGAAATGACGTAATAACCTAGATACATGACTCAAATGAAAGGTAAATTACATGATTATGACTCAAATAAAAAGGACAAACTACTAAATGACCAAGTGGTAAGCACCAAGGTCTAATCCCAAGGAAGGACCGCCTCCTAATCGCCTCCGGGAGGGAGAGAAATACCGAACCATAGAAAATCATGAATGATGCCCTCATCACTCCAATCCTAGGGGTGCCTATCTAGGGTAAACCCCTCATACTCTACATAGCCACCATAGATGCCTCGCTGGGAGCTCTGTTGGCGCAAGTCAATGAAGAAGGTAAAGAGCAGCCGCTCTATTGCCTCAGCTAGAAATTGATCGGTGTCGAGCATCACTACTCCCCCATGGAGAAAGTATGCTTGGCATTGGTGTTTACCATGAAGAAATTGTGGCACTACCTCCTGTCTTATCGGGTTGAGCTCATATCTAAGCGCGACCCCCTGAAGTTCCTTCTCAGACAACCTGTTCTCTCAAGACGATTGGGGAAGTGGGCTCTCCTGCTCATGGAGTACGACATCACCTACGTCCCTAGAAAAACAATCAAGGTGCAGGGCATGGCTGAATTCTTGGTAGCCCATCTAGTGCCGGAGGATTCTCCCTTCAATGTGGGATTCCCAGATCAGGAATCTCTTGCTCTTCAACAGCAACAACTGGCTAAATAGAGCGGAGATGTCTTGCATTATTGGCGACAAGATGCCTTTACAGCCATCCTATCTTGCTGGGAGTTATACTTCGATGGCACTTCTCAAGATATTACCCGGAGCAACCTCAATTCAGGCATTACGGCAGGTACAGGAATTATCTTCCTAACTCCTCAAGGTGGAGTTTTGAACAACTCTTGTGCCCTCAGGAAGGCTCTGACCAATAATAAAGTCGAGTACGAAGCCCTGATCATCGGACTCTAGATGGCTCTCGACATGGGCGTCAAATGCCTTAAAGCCTATGGAGATTCTCAACTGATAGTCCGACAGGTCCATCGCATCTACGACGTGTGGAAATCAGAGCTGGTCCTGTACCATGTCGCCATCACTCGGCTAACCCAGAAGTTCTATTTCTTTGAAATAGGCCACGTTCCCAGAAGCGGCAATGCCCAGGCAGATGCCCTAGCAAAGTTGGCCGCGACCATCAAGCTACCGCGTGAGGCCGAAGTCGACATCACAGTCAAACACAGAAGGCTGATGCCTAGCTCACTCGAAAGCGGCTCTAATCTCACAGTTTACGAGGTCCAAGACCTTCACCAGGACACTCCTCCAAAAGAAGAAGATTGGTGTGAGCCCATCATCAAATTCAAGAGGGGATGGCTCCTCCCTGACCGTGCTCAAAGAGTCCAACTACTCTGCCAGGCAACGTCATATGAGTTGATTGGCGACTCCCTGTACCGGCTCGTCCATGAGAAGGACAAGTCCATTCTCTTGAGATGCGTCTCCCCAGCAGAGGCTCGAGCCATTATACGTGAGGTTCATTCTGGGCTGTGCGGCGCACATCAAGCTTAAAGGCTTCTATTAGCCTACCATGTACACGAACTGCATCCAGTATGCTCGCACATGCCATCAATGCCAAGCCTTTGGCCCAGTACCCAGGAGACCTCCTAGCCTGCTGCATCCCACAGCCCCCACCTGGCCATTTGCCGAGTGGGGTGTGGACATCGTGGGACCTTTGCCGCCATCTTCCAAAGGCCACAAGTACATTCTGGCTGCCACCGACTACTTCTCTCGTTGGGCGGAAGCCCTTCCTCTACGGGAAGTCACCGGCGAGGTAGTTGCCAGGTTTGTCCAACATAACATCATCTACTGATTCGGCACTCCCAGTAGCATAGTCTCCGAGAACGGGACGCCATTCAAGAACAAGGCCGTATACCAGTTGGCAGCCAAGTTCCACATCGACTGGAGGACTTCTTCGGTCTACAACCCACAGGCCAATGGTTTGGCTGAGGCCTTCAACAAAACCCTCTGCAAACTCCTGGCTAAGATTGTTAGCCACCGGAAACGTGACTGGGGTAAAAAGGTCTCCAAGGCATCATAGGCCTACCGGACGGTCTACAAAACCCCCACGGGATGTTCTCCATTCCCCCTCATCTACGGAGCGGAAGCCGTCATCCCCATCGAAATTCAGTTAGCATCCTATCGCGTGGCGATACACACTGGCTTGGTCGGCATTGATGAAAGTGAATACCAGAGAAGGCTAGACGAGCTTGCTGATCTGGAAGGCAAGTGGCTCGAAGCCTACAAACACCTGTAGATGTACCAGGCCCACATGGTGAGAGCCTACGACATGCTTGTCAAGCAACGAGCCTTCAAGCAAGGTGACCTCGTCATGATCAAGGAAAGAGAAGTCATGGCGGGTCATTCCAGTGGCATGCTTCAACCAAATTGGAGAGGCCCATACATCATTTGCGATGCATATGAGGGTGGGGCCTACACGATTGTAGACCATAAGGGCCACAAACTCTTCCCGCCTCTCAATGGCAAGCACATAAAGCTGTATCATGCACCAGAACACGAGTTCACGCGCCACATTGACTGAGGCGTACGCTCCCAGCCCCGGCCAGCCGAACCGGTCCTCACCTCGCAGAAGGGTGAACCAGTCACCCCTCCCGGGTCATCTCTCCAGTCCAGCAACAGGGTCAGCCGAGCCCTTTTAGGAGCACCGTCAGATGTTTTCGAGAGCTAGTCCCCCGCCTTCATCCTCGTAATGACAAGAGCGAGGGCACCGCCACGCCAACCACAACCCAGCCATCAGGCTCTCAGGTAAGGAAAAACACTTATTGACAAACTTTTTTTTTTTTTTTTGCCACTCTTCAACTTGTAAAATCTCGGGTCAACCCTTGAATATTAAGGGTCATTTTGGTAACGGGTTAAGGTGGATTAGGGTGAGTTAACCGGGGTCGGATGATTTATTCCCTGTTTGATACTTTTTTCCTTAACCCGGGTCGGATAGGGTTAAAGTGGATTAACTTATTCCACCTAAATAGGTGGAATGAGTTACTCCACCCTAGTTAGGACCACTTTGATAATGGGTTGGGTTAAGGGAGGGTGAGGGAATCCATTACCAAAGTGGCCCTAAATGAACGGACACCTAATTGTTTTCATTTTATGTCCCCTTTTTCTGTTTATATGGAGAAGAAGCAATTTAGAATGATCTCTTGCCTTTTAAATTCGGTTCCAAAGCCCTATTACGTGTCTGCTCTGCTCGCCGATTCTCTTTTCCCTTCTCTGTTTTTTAGGGCGGGCAGCTCGGCAGCTGAACCGGAGGCCGCTGCGGCGGCAGCCATGGTGACGAGGGCGGCAAAGGCGGTGGCAGACAGCCCGAAGAAGGTGGCGGACCTCGTCGACCTGGCCAACCTCCCGTCCACACTCCGGGAGTTCATGGGCCAGTCGCAGATCTCCCGCCTGGGATGCTTCATACGGGTCTGGTCCTACATCAAGGACCACAAACTGCAGGTGCGCGTTGAATTCCTTTTCTCCGCTGATCGGGAGAGAATTAAAGAAAAACAAAATCAATGTGAAACGAAGAGTCCTCATTCCACATGTAAAGCAGCGTGGAGGATTTTGCTTCTGGTTGTTTCTGAAATTATGCATTTGTCTTTTACCACTACTTCACTTCATTATACTGAACTGGACCGCTTGATGATTGGATGTAGTTAGAAAAGACTTAACCTTCCCAGGCTTAATTACAAGTGTGGCCGCGGATATATTAAAATGGCAGGATAGGAGTCATGTAGTCGAACCCGAATAGTTGGGATAAGGCTATGACGACTATGACGACCGACTAGTTGCCAAATGCATGATTGTAGTTTAAAGTTATATCTTTGAATGTTAGATTGCGCAAAGGATAGTTAGTGATTCTTTCTAGCCAAGGTAATAAACATTGTCTTGCAAGGTGGGATATTATGCTAAGTGACTATTAGCTTTCTGTTTATCCAGTTCACTAAACCTATGTTTTTTGGCTGATTGATGACCTTTTTTTTTAAAAAATGTGGACTATACCACTAATTTTATTTCATACTTAGAAGTGGTGCAGCCAAATTTGATGGCCTGATCATGGGAGAGTCCTCTGTGTATGTTGATCTTGCATACTTAGTGAACCGATTCCAGACTCCAGTGTTAGATGGATTTGTTTTGAGGTGTGAGAGAAACTTGGGCACTTCTTCTCTAATTCATACTAAGGAAAGAAATAGAGTAATTTTTTTGCAGATGGAGAAGTTGATATTTTTGCCATGACATCGTGTGGCTGAAGCTGTAGAGTTGTCAGTTCAGACTGTAGTAAGGAAAGAAAGAGAAAGACTGCTCAAACATGGACTCACTCGAGAAGAGCCACGAAGAGAAGGGGCCATTGACTTATATACCATATCGATGAACTAAACCTACTCAAGGCATTGATGGATGCAAGCATAGCCAGTCTACTGGAGTTTGACCTGGTTGATTTGATAACTGGCAAAAAAATAGTTCAATGTGTGATCCAGGCTTCATGTCAAAAAATTGTAGTATTGACACAATAGACTCTTGAAGAAGACATAGAGAAGAAAAAAAGTGACACCTCAGGGCATTCATCTGAGCATCAAGGAAGGAAGATTTGGATCGGATTGGCCAGGATTGACTGATTTGATCGGTTTTAGGCTCAACAGATCCGACCCCGACCCTTCGATCCCGATTCTCATAGGGAGTCGGCAAGATCCGGTGGATTGGACAGTAATCAGATCGAATTGGCCGACCCCTGTTCAGGATAAGCTAATCTAGTCTGATCCCAAGATCCCTGTAGCTGAGCCCCCCTCCCCCTTCCCCACTCCACACTGTAAAGGGGGTTTTAAAAGAAAAAAAAAGAGAAGGGTGGGGGGAAACAAACAAACTCACCTGCAGCTGTCATTGATGTAACCGTTACCAAGGCTGTCACTGCTGCTGTCCGTCGGAGCCGCAGCCGTTCGCTGATCTCACCTTCACCGAGGCTGTTGCTGCTGCTGTCTGCTGGAGCCGCAGCAGTTTGCTGCCTCCTCCTCGGAGGGGAGGAGCCGCCGCCTCCCATTGAAAGCTCTGAAAGAACTATCGAGATGACGGGGCTGGGGGAGGAAATTGTATAGAAGCCCTTCCTCATTAATATAAAAGCAGTTTAACCCTTTTCTTTTTAAAACAGGGAAAATGCTGGATCGGCTGCAGATTGGGCTCGGATCGTCTGATCCAGCTGATCCGGATCGGATTTGGGCCGGGCGATCCGAGCGTGATCCCCGATTCTTCACACCTTGTTGAGCATAGTGGATGGAGTTACACACTCTGCTTGAGTATACAGATCATGCATTGTCTCAGCCTAGCTTTGAGACTTCTAGCTTTGTGGAATGATAGTAAGGTCCAGCTGTGTGTGCAGATATTATGAGATATTTTCATTACTTGGATATCTTATCCCAACAATCTACAGGCTCACATCGCATCGCATCTCAACAATCCCTCGTTGGACACCGGTCACTATGATTTAGAAGTTTTACTAGTTACTTTGCTTTTAAGCTAACATAGAAGAGTACAAGCAATAGCTTCAGGTTACGAACAAATGTATGAAAGGTATATGTAATGGAACCTGCATATGCATTATGTGTACATCTCATGCACTGTTTCTGTAGGTGGACTTGACAGGACTTAAGGAAGTTTGAACCATGTAACCATGCATTCTCCTTTTGTATGGTTGTTTTACATTTCATTTAACACGAATTTTCCTCCACCCATTCGAAGTGTTTGAATGTCACCTATTAGATGCCTCCCTCTACATGGAGCAATCCCGAGAGTTCGCTAGACCAAAGGCTCCTGCTAGAACAATAAAAGAAGCCCCAGGTGGCAATTGGTTTCCACCACCACTGCCTGATCATGCAAGCTCTCGGGCGGTGTCACACATGACCAGCACTAGGGATGTTAATAGAGCTGCACCTCCTGACACCTATCCCAGGGTGAACGAAGTCAGGGTCAAGGGACTCTATGGACACACCAAGATCCCTGACGGGCTCATCAAAGCAATAGCGAGCCTCGACAGTTCAACAGTTGAGTCCCGCAAAATATTGGAGGTACTCCATTCAGTGGTCCCCACTAGTCTATTCTATACAACAGAAGAGTATGCTATACAACAAGATGATGATTGCCATATCCCTGAGGACCTAGACAATCCAATTGTCTCAATTCAAGGGTTGCTATTCACAGCGGATAGGGTAACTGAGCTATCCAGAAAGCTGTAGATTCCCTCTTTTGAATCCCACGAAGAAAAGGAGTCATTCAAGAACTTCTGGTATCCTGTCAACCTAGACAAGGAGCTAAAGCGCATCTCCCAGAACCTCGGGCTTGGGTTTACCCTTGAAGAATATTACTATGGAGGATGCTATGAGGTGGATGTAATCTCTGCCTTTATCTTAGAAAATGAAGACCTACCAGGGGCAACTTATGATGATTACCCGATAGACTACCAGTGTGCGGAGTCACCTCAACATTCGTCAAATTTATTTTTGCCATATTAGCCCTAACCCCATAAGTCAGAAGCCTCGACCATGTGTAGATGTTGGGAAGAGGTCTTTCATGAAGAAATGGCATTTCAAGCCAAATTTGATACAGCCAGTGACAACGAGGCTGAAGATTTATAGCAGAGGGGAATTGTTCCAACTATGAATCACCCCTGGTCATACCTTCAATACACCCGGAACCAACCGTGGAGATGCCCGGTGAACACGATCAAAAGATTTTTGGTACTAAAACTGTGTACGGGAAGGAGCAAGCCACTCCTGCTGAAGATTCATTTGCCCAAGATGGTACCATGGCAAAGCTACCCCTGTATAATGAAGAGCCGAGTTACCTTGCCCTTGGACCCGTATTAAACTTATGTTAATCCCTTCGAGTTGAAAACACACTGGCCAAAGTCAGAAGATCGGATTGCTCATCAGCTGAGCTGCCCGTGCTCCTACAACAAGCCCAATTAGAAGCTCCCGCAGAAAGCCTGGAGCAATATAAAGAAGAGCTGCAAGCACTGGAAGTGGAAGATGATAATGAAGACTTCATCGACCTACAGCCAGCACCTCTAAAAATTGAAGACGGTGACCAAACTACGGTCGATGAATTAATAGAAGTAAATTTATGAATGAAATCAGATCTTAACTAGAGCCTCCGAATCTTCCTTATTTGTGCAATTCTAGGCCTCAGCCTAGGCCATTCTTTCGTCCCAATTCTGGGATATCTTCTGGTTCCCCTTCTCTTCCGGGTCCTCCGGATCCTTATAATTCTCATTTTCTATTCCATTCCTTTCATCCCGAGCCTCCGGATCTCTTTTATAATCTCAACCTTCAATTTTCATCTGATTATTCTTTCCCTCTAGAACTTCTAGATTCTGCTTCTTATTCTTCTTCGACCTTGTCGGATGATCACTCCTCTTCTTCCTTACTTTCATAACAATCTTCTCGTTATTTTTCTATTCTTTCTTCCTCACCCTTTTGGGGTCATCACCCTTTCTCTTGCTACTTTTGAGACTTTAGCCCACCTTGATCTCAACTGATCACTGTTTATTTTGTATCCTATTCCTTGTTATCAGGGTCTATGTGCCCTAGCGAGAGAGTTCTAGCCCTTGCCTCTCTTCCTTTTATCCTTCTTTGTCCAGTTTAGTGTCTGCCACTCTTCCATGTCTAGGAATCAAATCATTTGCTATCCTTTCATTTTTATCCTGTCAAGCAAGGAAATGAAGTTCGCTGATCAAGATCGCTTCAGGATGCTGCTTTCACGCCATGGATTTGCAAAGGTATCTTTTAATTGTGTAAAAATATTCTGTCATTTCCATTATATACTCCTGCACATGGGTGTAATGATGTTGGTTCCTTCACATGAATGAGTGGTCTTAGTTAGTTAGTTAGTTTAATCAGTTCACTTTTGCAGCACATTAGGCTAGTGATCACTCCTCGCTAGAGGTCTAAATCTCTCTCCCCCGATCATTGAGGGTGCCTTTTGGGTACGAGTTTTTCACACACTACATGGTAAGCTGTAGTCGATTTTCTTCTAAGGCACATCGTTGCTGCTTTGGCCATATCTTTGGGTATGCACAAAGGCCTTTTCTTTTCTCTGCTCGGCCGAGTACAGGGGCAAGAGATGGATGGATAAGATGCCCAACCTAGGCCCTCCCCAATACGGGAGAGGTCTCAAATAGGGACAGTCTTGACCCTGTAAAAATGAGCTTTCATGCAAAATCTAGCCAATAAGGGATACTATGAAAATCAATATGAATATCAAAGTCAAAATGAATTAAAGGCATGGCAAGAGTGGCAGTATAGTTCCCCGCGGGATGTCATGAGTCCGGTCGTATGCGTGCTTGATAATGGGTCCCAAAATTAAAGACACAAAGCCCTGGCGTAACAGATTATCTCTTTAAGGGGTAGTGCCCTAGAAGAAAATCTAATCCTGATATCTCCCATTCTATATAAGGCTTATCTCCAGTTTTCTTCTGCTTCTCCCTCTTAGGTTGTGCTGTGTCCCGAGTATGGCCTTAGTAGGGGCACCGTTCTTTAGAAGCGGTTAGTTGTGACAAGCCACCCTCAAATGCACTCCATGCTCAAGGGAGTCCTTAACGAGAGGGGGAGGAATGACGACCTTTAGCCAGTAGTTTGAGCCCGCCTATGGGTGGTGCAGATTGCTGATTGAAACTTTCCTCTCAAGCTATTCTTCTACCCCTGGTATCTCGATACAAAAAAGTAAGCCAGCTGACAAGCGGCCAGCACCCAAAGAAGTTCACACTACTGACTTCAAGGCTTTTGAGCAACAAAGAGAAAAAGGCAAAGGGGCAGCTGACCCTCCTCCTCCCAAACCTGTCGAACTACGAGAAGGTCCTTCCTTGGGGGATAAGATGAAGAAGCTCTACTCTTTCCCCAGGGATAAGACCTGAGTCCTATTTGAATGGGTTGTCAAACATAACAAGATGACCCTCCCAGAACTGAAGAGGTCGAATGACATCAAAAGGAAGGATGATCCTTATTTTTGTTCATATCACCAAATGCTCGAGCTCTCTATTGAGGATTGTTGTGTGTTTAAAGACATAGTCGAAGGCCTAATTAAAAAAGGGGAGCTGTAGATGGGGAGTACAAGATTGATCCACCATGGCCTCACGAGATGCCCACTCTGGGGGCAGCAACCAATATGATATCTTTGTATCAGCAGTTGCCCAAAGAGGTGTCAGAGGCCTGCACTTAGCACACTTATGAGGCTTATGTTCTGACGCCCACAAAAGAGTAGCAAAACTAGCAGTCAGTGCCAATAAGAACATGAAGAAGGTTGGCACCGCACCCTACTTCAGGTGTCCATATCTGTGGCATCGCACCCCAGCCAACTCCACCTGTTGTGGCCCCTATCTGGGGTGGGAGAGCCCCAGAGGCAATCACTATAAGACCCACTATGGGCACCAGAAGATGGTCATCAGAGGAAAGGGCTATCAGTGGGGAGAGAAAACAGAGAGAGGGAGAGATGCACGACTACGAGGAGTGTCACGCTTGGGTTCCTCCCTCCTTCTTTCTTTCTTCTTCCCATTAAAACACCTCTCACGGCGTCGAGTATGGCATAAAGGCAGTAAGGAATGCACAAAGTGTGCGATCGCCAGAGGTGTTTACCTAAACCTCACATGATATAATGATCGCGTGGAGACAACTTCAAATGGGGAGAATGTAGGGTCCCATTTTCCTTGTCCTTAGTCGGCCAAGGGCAAAGAGCCCTGTGAAGTCCCACGACGCTAAAGTCCTGCTAATAATGAAGCTCACAAAAGAAAAGAAACATGGAAGGCCATTAGCATGGTGAAGTGTAGCATTTTCTCTAATGAGACGTCACAAAGAGTGATGGTGGCGTGATTACCTGGGGTGGTGGGAAGGGAGGATGGCCAATGCTTTCGACCACCCACCTTCTCGTTTGTTGGGGTGGGAAAACCTCTAGACGGGATGTAGGAGGATTATACTATATGGTGTATGCACATGCAAATAGAGCCACAATGCAAAAAAAGAAAAAGACAACATGGAGTGAAAGGGGATTCAGAAGTTCAAACCAGGATGCGCAACCGAGCTAGGAGCTACCACTGGGAACTTTCTCTGAACTCTGGGAGAAAAAGGTAGGGAGAAGAGATTACTACCTCCTTCTCCGACTCCACCACTCTAACCCCTCGATCCTCCCCTCCTGCCCCCAAAAGAACCTCTCTCTCCATCTCTGAGTGGAAAGTTTTGTATTCGGGAGGGAGTTCCAGAAGCCTCGAAAGACGTGGGAGAGAATGTGCTGGACAAGGGGCTGATCGTGCCAGTCATGGTCGAAGAACGAACCATGTTTTTTGACCGGATCAAAGTAGGAGGGCGGCCAACCTATTGGCCTTCTACAAGGGTTGAGCGGCCAAAGATGTGGCCACCCAGATGGGTGGGGGTGGCCATCGCCCTGGCCTTCCAGTGACCAGGGCGGCCAAAGGTGTGACCACCGAGATGGGTGAGGGCGGCCATCGCCCTGGCCGACCAGCGACCAGGGTGGCCATTATTTTGGCTGCCCAGGCCATGGGACTTGGGCCTCTCCAGTCGAGTGTGGCCCAATAGCCATTGTATTACGGGCTGGACTTTAAAGCAAAAGACATCAAGAAATCGGGTGAAACAACTGCGTCATTCACATGAAGGTCTAATTGGGGATCAACGGGATGTCTGAAATTAGGCGTCTACAAGTGCCCCTCCGGAAGGCTGATTTTGCAAGGGAGCCTAGTGAACTAATAAATGGGTGTTTCGGCAAAGAAACAAGCCTAATAAGGACAACATGCTCAAGGAGATTCTTGAGTGAAAAATAGGCTTTATCCAGGGCCGCATGAGTATCAAGCGATAAGATAAGCCATTGGCAAGGGGAAGAAGCAATTAAACTAAGAGGGCATGTATCTGCGGTCGCGTGGAACCCCCTAGCATAGCACTGCGGGACTTGAGGGGATGAACATAATCCAAGCTCAAGGAGACACAAGACCTAAAAAAATAAGTATAAGAAAAATCAGGATATGGGAATATACGACTCATCAAATCTCAGAATATTCAAAACGGTGCTACATAAAACATATTTTCCACTGGTTAAATCAGAGTGGAATCACGTAGACACATTCATACAAATTCGACAAAATTGAGGAACTCGAAAAATTGATGCGGGGGCCAAAGATCCATGGGCTATACAGAGCAACGTGGCTCTCCCTACTTTGCATCGTGGCTCCTTAGATGAGATGTATGCTCTTTTTTTTTCTTGATAGAGGGACTAAAAAGGGCCTATATGATGCATGCTAGGTTTAAAGAAAGAAACCTGTCTAATGCAAGGCTGGAGGGTTTATTTGCCTGCCTCCGAATTGATCGGTCAAGAGTTTGAGAAGTTTGTCATTTTATGCTTGATGACAGCCATGGTCTGGACCCTAGTGAGGATCCATCATTCCACATTGTACTTAAGCATAGTCCAGAATTCAGGAAGTCTGTCATCACGTATTAGGTAGTAGGCGGCCATCGAATAGCTTAAGGAATATAAACTCTTCATGGTTTTTATTAGAGAGGAACTCAGATTTTTTACACCTGAAGCTATTAGCCTCCGGCATCCTA
>JANBPO010009518.1:0-41434 GCA_024336825.1 Amorphophallus titanum | reverse complement strand
TGCCCTTTGTCAATTATTAGTTTAGTATTATACAAAATTCGTTCTAGCGTGCCTCTGACTGTACGTCCCGATAATTCTGCCTTTGTTCGGGGCGTGACACGGGCGATTAAGGTCCTTCTCCGCCTCCCACTCCTTAAACGTTAAGCTGCCTCTGATGGTGCTCCGGGAGTTGGGGATGAGGCCCCCCATTGCCCCACGATACTGAATTCATTGGGCTTCCGACTCCTTGTCGCTCGTCGTGCTAATTTTCTCAACATTGTTGTTGTAGGGGCGTCTGAGCAGGTGGGGGTGCAATCCGAGATAGTCAAGCTTCCACCACGCGTTCCTCACCCCGTCGATCAGATAGAGCTAGGGACTGAGCATGTAACCGTCATCGCTCCCCAAGAAGTCATCGTCTCCCCCCTAGGGCGCCTCTCGTATCCGCTCCCGCCGGCGCTCCCAGCGGAAGGGCCGTCCACGGTGCCTGCGGCTAGTGTCGGGTCGAATGCAAGACAGGAAGTTTCTAAGGGAACCTTCATCACGCTAGGGGAAGAATTAGCAATGTCAGGTGGTTCACGTTCTCGGGTGAACCTAGATGAATTGGCAGTGCTGGATCAGTAGAGGCGCGAGAGGAAGAGGAGGAGGCCGGTCACCGAGGTGAGCCACGGGGAGCCCTCTCCTCCTCGGTCTGTGACTTCGTCGGCACCGACGCCATCTGAGGTGCCGGTCACTGCTTTGCCCTCCTCGGTCCAGGCCAAGGAGGTTGTTGATAAGGGCAAGGCCCCTACCCCGGATGGCGAGGAGTCTAATGTGGAGGAGACAAGATCTCGCCTTTAGTCGCCCATCGCTCCATTAGGTCCCCACTTCCTACCGCCAGAGGAGCCCATCTTCATGTCTGCATTTTGGAGAGAGGCGATCTCCTTTATCGACAGGGCCATCCAATGGCGAGATCAGACCGGGGCCTTTGGTCTCGGAGCTTACGACGAGCTACAAGATTTGACGGCGAAGAACCTAGTCTCGGTCGCCAGGGTATTCGGCTTGTGGAGGTATCACTTCTCTAGCATTGCGTGGGAGTTGGAGGTTAGCCAGGCCATGCAGAGGGAACTAACGGCCAAATGCAAGGAGCGTG
The DNA here is from genome assembly GCA_024336825.1 of Amorphophallus titanum. Taxonomy (NCBI): domain Eukaryota; kingdom Viridiplantae; phylum Streptophyta; class Magnoliopsida; order Alismatales; family Araceae; genus Amorphophallus; species Amorphophallus titanum. Next base: position 40,326 of record JANBPO010009518.1, on the reverse strand, counting down.
AGAGGCAGCAGGTGGCGCACGGGGCTGAACTTGCCGAGGGCCTGGAGCAGCTCACTGCATGTGAGCAGGCCCTCGTCGAGGCGGAGCGCGACCGGGACTCCTTCTGTGCCCTAGCTCAGACCCTGGAGGAGTCACTTTGCCAGGCGACCGAGCGGGCTGACGCGGTCGAGGAGCGGTCATCTAGGCTGGGGGCCTTGGCTGATGCTGCCGAGCTTTGATCCCGGGAGGCAGAGGCACAAGTCGAGAACCTGCGCTCGTCAATGCTCATCGTCAGTGTGGAGGTAGTGGAGAGTTTCCGTTCATCCTCCACCTATCGGGACGAGCTGAATGAGGCGGCCCTCGAGGTTTACAGTCTGGCCAGGGACCGCGGCTTCTAGGAGGTTTGGTCGGTTGCTCTTCAGGTGGTGGCCGAGAACTTAGGTGTCAACGTGCCTTCCCTGCACCCTCCGCTGACGCCGTTTGGCCCTGAGACTGATGTTGGCGAGGAGGGACTCAGTGAGGAGGTGCTTGGAGAGGAGGCCACCGGCACTGAGGAGCGACCAGTGGAGCCGAGCGTTAGGGAGCGGATAGTTGGGACTGGATCGTCAGTGGAAGGAGAGTTGGTGGACCTAACCATTGACCCCCTGTCCTCGACCGGTGCTAAGGGTGGCACTGAGGACCAAGTCCAAGAGCCTTGAGAGACTGTGGGCGGAGCGAGTTCCTAAGAGGGTGCTCACCATTCCTTGTTCTTATTTTTTCTTCTTTTTTTTGGTGTTGCTTTTGTCTCCTTTCTATTGTTGCGTCGGGGCGATCGCCCTCCGATATGTACATCTTTTTCTGTTTCGGAATGAAGACTTTCTTTTTCAAAAACTTTCTTAGGCTGGAGTAAATGCTTTCCTTTTTTATGCAAACTCTGGAACTTGCCAGGCGGCGTGCCAGCTTTCACCTCTGCTTCAAATCCTTTCCGCAGGATACGAAGCAGCGTTTTGGGGATCGTGTCGAGAGGGCGTGATCTTCGGGATCCGTCACTTTGAATACTGGGCCAGAGAGGCAGTTGGGCTTCTACTTCCTTCCGCAAGCTTCGTCTCCCTTCCATAAATAGAGTCGAATGAGGGTTTGGAGGTCATCTTAAGTCCGTCATCTACCGCAGCTAGCCCCCTCGAAGATGTCATCGGAGAAGTCCAGCTCCTCCTCTAAAGAGGGTGGCCCCCGCAAGCACCTGTAGTTCCGGAAGGAGGCCCTGCCCGAGTCGGAACTGGTGCCCAGGGAGAGCAGCGAAGGCGGAGGTGCCTCGGAGGACTATCCGTGTGGATACTTGGATGGTTGGCGGGAGGCCTTGGTGAAGGTGAACTACCTGTATTCCAACAATGGGGCTTTGAACCTTCTTTTTGATAGGTTCCATCCCAAAGAGGATGAGTAACCTCTATGTATCTTTCTCCCTCCGTTGATAAATAAAATTTCACTTCTTCAATCTTGCCTTTGTTTTGTGGTGCATGCTTGTTCCTCAACGATCTCCTTCCTTGGTTCACAGGCACATGACGAGGCGCTTTCTGCTACCGGAGGAAGGCGCCTCTTGTTTGTAAATAGTAGTGATAGTGGGTAGGCCTGCTGGTATAATGTGTGGGCCTTGTTGTCTACTTTCATCGACAATGCAGGATCTTCCCGGGGTCGTGGCTTCAGAAGGGAAGGTCTCCAACCCCCTTTCCTAGTGTAGGCCTTCGAACGGGTGACTCTCCAGTCGGTCTGCTTCCTCAGAAGCAGTGGTGCCAGAAGGTGAGGTGCCCATCGAAGTTGCCCTGGGGGTCATCGACAGGTTGCTTGACCAGGGTAGCGACTACGCCAAGGGTCTGCGAACAGCTGCACGAGAGGATAGAACAAACCTCGGTTCCAAGCAGCCCGAGATGCAAGCTGAATCGTCACGGGTTGGTGTCAACTCGTGCGACTTTCCACCACTATATACTCTGCCCCAGCCGGCCAAGCACAGCCAGCTTCTACCCAGCCACGTGCACCTCAGCCGCTGCTGCCGCCAGTGCTACCCTAGGCGCACCTGGCACCTCCACTGCTGTGTCCTCCACCCTAGGTGACCACTCTGGTCATCCCGTACCTACAACCTACAAACTTCTACCTAAGCCAGTCGACCCAACCACCATGAATAAGCTGATGGTGGAAAGGATGATCGAGATGAAGCTTGCCGAGTGGGGTGAGGGCGATTATGTCACATTTGATGCCTATCCGGTGCCACACCCATCGCATCATGTAGTCAAGTGGCTCCCTCCTGGGATTAGCAAGCTGCCAAAATTTGACAAATTCAACAGGTAGGGGTCCCGAAAAGTGCATATTGCATATTACATGACCATCATGGGCGAACTAGCTACAGACGAGTCATATTTGATGAAATTCTTTGGGTCCTCATTGACCGGGCTCGCTTTTGAATGGTACTCTGGCCTACCAGCCGGGTCGATCACCGACTGGCCACATATGCAGAAGAAGTTTAGAGAAAGGTTTCATGTTACTGAGGGGGAAGTCACGGTGGTTGAATTATATTCAACAAGATAGAGGCTAGATGAAATGGCTCTCGATTATATTAAGAGGTGGAGGAACCTCGGAATGAGATGCAAGCGGCCCTCACATCAGGACGACGCTGTAAAGATTTCTAAATAGAACCTCAAGAGGGAGGTCCCGGAAAAGATGATTGGTATGAAAATACGGTCGTTCGACCGTCTGAACAATGTAGTGGCTGAGATTAAAGCTTTCTTGGTAAAGTATGCCTCTACACCAGCCAATGCCACTATGCAAAAGGCAAAGGTAGCAGAACGGCGCCCGGCACCTAAAGAAGCAAATACCCTTGATATCAAAACATTTGAACAGCGAAGAGACAAGGGTAAGAAGGCAGCTGCACCCCAGCACAATAAAGCTGAAGAAGGAAGGAAGGCCCCTCACTCTGGGACAAAATGAAGAAGGCTTACTCTTTTCCCAATGAGAAGACCAAAGTCCTATTTGACTGAGTCACCCAGTACAACAAAGTCACCCTGCCTGAGCCAAAAAGGATGGAGGACTTGAAGAGAAGAGACAGTCCAAGATTCTACCCTTACCACTAGATGCTGGGGCACCAAGTTGAAGACTGTTATGTGTTTAAAGATGTCATTGAAGGCATGATAAAGAAAGTGAAAATAGAGCTAGGGGAATACAAGGTTGACCCTCCACAACCTCACAAAGCGTCTCTGAGAAGTGTTGTAGCCAATATGATATTTTTGTATCAAGCACTAACTGAAGAAATTACAGAGGCCAACACTCAGCATACCTACGAGGCATGTTTCCTGGCACCTGTGAAGGAACAACAGGGATGGCAGCAGGTCCTTGAAAAGATTAACAAGAAGGCTACGTCTCGCCCGATGGTTGTGGCACATATTCGTGATGTGACACCACGACCTACCCCTCAAGCACCAGCACTAGTGTGGGTTGATCAGCCTCCAGTGATAAGAATACCCACCCATAATCGGAGAAGACTGACTCCACTACTAGTAAATAAAGAAATCAGCCCGGAGCTCCGACGACTTCAAGCCTATATAGATGGGCTAGATGAATATGAACAACCCAAATTACAGCCCCTGCTAATAAGGGACCATGTCCCATGGAAGGAACTAGAGCAACTTTCTCTAGAGTAGAAGGGAGAGGAAGAGAAAGTAACGGAAGAAGATGACAGCTTGTTCTGGGGGCAGGCACCGGCCAAGGACAAGAAAAAGAAGAGAAGAAAGGCTCGTAAAGCTAAAACGGAGATACTCCTCTCCTGCAACACTCTGTCCACCCTTTTCAACCTACCTGGCGAAGATGATAATGAAGAAATATGTTTCACCCCTGCAGTTGAGGCGAGATTGGCCGAGGCCACAACTACTACCCATGCGACCCGGTCAAGCAGAAAATGGGGGCGCCCACCACTCGCCAACCATAATATTATTTTTAGGGGGGAGCAACCCTACAAAATACCCCCTTCAGAGGTCAAGGGAGTTCAGATCCCTCCTCCGCTAGGGTTGTACAATCAAAGTGGGAGCAAGGGTGGTGTCCCTTCCTACCTTGAATTTTTGAAGATGTCCAAGGGCAAGCAATCCTATCAAGAGGCCAGCTTTGTGACTGGGGGCACCCTCCCGCAACCTCAGCGACTCTCTGGTCCACCAAATAAAGGAGGGACCGAACCAACAGCAGACACCAAGGAGCATCAAGATGGCATCCCCATACCACAAAGAGACTCAGACCCAGAGTCCAATGAAGCAGGTCCATCGGGGACCGTAGCACAAGGCTCTTCTAAGCCAAGATGGGCGAAGGAGATGAAGCTATCAAATGTCCAAGTTGGAAGCAAGATAATGAAGCTATTGAAGAAGCTCTCAGCAAGGTTCACCATCTGGGAAATCCTTTCCCTGAGTGAAAAAACCTGACAGGCCATTATCACTGCCCTACAGACTCCTACCCAGTATGAAGCTTGTTTGGCTGAGACACTATCGGGAGCAAATATGACCTTCACTAAGGAGGACATGCTACTTCCCACCATCAGCCATAACATACCGTTGTATATGGAAGGACAGCTGAATGGCCAGCAGTTGAATAGAATTCTAGTAGACCCTAGAGCAGTCGTCAATATTCTTCCATACAGGATTTACTAGAGGTATTACTTCAATGTACGTCTTAATAAAGTCAGAGATATGCGTATCGTCGGCATCAATCAAAAGTTTGAAGTGTCGTTGGGAGTGGCAAAATTCACCCTCATCATGGTAGATTTTATCACGAGGGTGCAGTTTCCCCCTCCATCTTCCCCATTTCCCCTCCCTCTAGTGCACACCTAGCCCCTCCCCCATCTCCAGCAGCCTCAGCCCAGCTCCAGCCCCCCACCTCTGCCCCTCAGCCCCAATAGACCCTTGGCCACGTCCATCCTCTTCCCCAGCCATCACTCCCTCAATCCCTTGCTTCCCCTCACCCATTTCCTCCCCTTCCATAGCCCCCACCACTAGCATTCCTGGTTCAGGTTGTAGGCAACAGAGAACTTGTAGTTTGCAGAGTGTGCCACGGTAACATCTTAAGGCTTCAGGAAAGGTATCATACACTGTTGGAATCGTCATCTAGTCAGCTTCGCAACGAGAGCATCCCCGCTACTATCTGACCTCGGAGCTGCCCGAAATAGTAAATCTCAGCAACCTGCGCAGCTCCTCCCAGGCAGACAACCAGAGACAGCTTGCAGAGGATCCCACGGTCTGATTCCTATGATTCTTGGAGTGCAACTTGTCTGAGAGCTTCCTCTACAAGTCCACTATCATTTACAAGAAGCAGAGTAAGTTTTGGACCTCGGCATCAAAAGTTACAAATTTTCTCTCTGAGGTGCGCCAGGTTAGTTTCCCTGAGCCTAAACCGACACCCCCCTACTGTTCGGGCCTCCATGATCAGCTTCGACATCTGAAGCTGGCTTCGTTAGGTCCCGGCCGAAAGAAGACTCAACCACGATCACAACGGCTCTAGTCTCGCCTTCAAAAGAGCATAGCACTATCCGTGACACCCACGTCTTCCAGCAGCATGTCCCTGGGAGCAGCCAGAACCAGAACAGTCTGGCCCTGTTCCAGGCCCTGCCCCGACCAACAACATCGTTAGGGGGACTTGTTGGCACTCAAAATATGGTCAACGGTGATCAAGCTGTAAAGACGAATGATACGGCTCACTGAAACATAGAAGCCGATGAAGATCAACATATTGAAGTCTTCTCAAGCTGCCCGAGCCTTCAGTCACCTGAAATGAACACCGGGGACTTCGCCACAGGAGAGTCGAGATGAACTCACAACCAACCGACAGCGTGACCAAGCCTACCTAATGCTCCAATGTCGACTCTATCGTGCTACATACGCCCTGCCCATCATCCGAGCAAGGATGATGGTCTACACGGTGGCCCACCACCTAAATGAAGACTCTCCTGAGGAGGAAGAGTGTCATCGACCCTTCACAACAAGGAACCAGAGGCTCTGTCACCAGAAGACCTCAATTACCCGACACGAGTTCGGCTTCTCACCATATTGGGTCTGTTAGCGGCTGGATGATCGCCCAGTCAAGGTGAAATTATTTCGGGTGCTATTCCACCCCACAAGGAAGCTTTGAGCACTGACGAGGTCGATCTGGAAGCACAGATCACAGTGCCGAGTGCCACATCAGCGGAAGACCCATGCCCTCTAGCCAAATAAACACAGAGCTCCAAGAAAGGTCACACGTCCTACCAAGAGCTTCGTCAAACTCCTGCCAAGGTTTTCTCGAAGATCGCAATAAGAAAAATGACCGACAGCAACCTCCGGAATCATCCCCAGATTCGTCGATTAGCCCCGGACAACCGGGAAGGGCTAATATGGTGCCCCTACTTCACAGGCGCCCCCTAAAGCGGCGCCATCTAAAGCGGCGCACAAAGGTCACCCTTGGAAGCCCAGCGCCCCCCTACACGGCGCGCTACTCATGGCACCGTTTTAACGATTGTTATATATATCCATTTGGTTCGACCAAAAAAGAAAGAGGCAAGTGAAGATAAAATAGAAACAACAGAGAAGAGAGGAAAATCAGGGAAAACAGAGAGAAAAATTGGGGGAGAGTGGTTCTCATCGTTGAGTCTCTCCACCAATCACAACCGAGGAAGGGTTTCTTGTAGGGAAAACTACCTTTCCCGGGGGTGCTCTCCTGTCGCTGCCATCCTCTGTTCTGCATGATCTTCCGGCACCAGAGAAGAAGACTGTCTGCTTCGCTGTCTGTTTAGGTGGGCCGTCGTGATTCTTCCATCGACCCCTCTACCTCTTTTTCTTTTCTCTTCCATTGTAATGTAAGTGAGGAGAGGGGAGGGGCGATGATATGAGCCCGACCTCCCCCGTTACCATCTCTGTTGTTTCTCCTATGATTGTCTTTTTTTTATCTGATGCAAATGGCGACCATGCGACAACGCCAGCACCAAAATGAACAGTTTGTGCATCTATCTTCTGTTTATGGAATGAATGAGCGCATTAATGAGTCAAGGGGTTTAATGTTGATTTCATCTCTATATCCTCTCCTTTCTCCTCACTGTGTTCTCTTCTTGTGGCCGTTGATACGGCGCCGTGCAACAGTGCCGGCACCGGAGTGGGTGATGTGCACGTGTGCCCATCTCTTCACTCACCGTGCACTGAATGGAATATCCATGGTTATGTTCGGCGCTGTATTCATCTTCTCCCGTTTACCCATCTCCCCTCCGTTTGTGCGTTTACATTGGGCGAATGATTTCTATCCATACCCGTCCTCTCCGACGTCGGACCCACGCCCTCGTGTGCCATGGGCTATAGTAATAACCCCCCCTCTCCATAGGGTTCTCTTCAGTTAGAATGCCAAGGTCTTCGTCGCCAGAGACGTACACATATGTGCGTCTCCCTGGTTAATCCTAGGCATGTCCTCTCATCTCCCTTCTGTTCTTAACTATGAACAGAACAAGACGAGGTCGTCCTTATAAGCTGAGTGCTTGGCTTCTCTGCAGCAATGTCTTCCGCCCATCCCTATACATCTATAGCTATCTCTATCAATCCGCTGACTGAGTATGTTTTGCATCCGCGCCGCATTACCACTCTTTCGAGAGGATTCGGTGACCGGGGAGAGGGGAACATCCCCCAATGCTTCATGCCACTCTATCCGCAGGGGGCCGTCCATTAGTGACAAGTCCCTTATGGGCCAATGAGTGCACAGTAACCGGGTTAGCGAGGTCCCACCCCGGACCCTCACCACCATCATTGTGTTACCTACGGGCACGAGTGTGCGCTTAGCGGGTGAGTCCACTCGAGTGAAGCTACCGGTCTGTGAGTTACTTGCTTGCTAGGTCCGAGGGTCATTTGGTCGGTCCCTAGGCTGTTTCACATCACATCCCGTCTTCCAAAGATTGGCATTCTTGCCCCCATGCCCTCACGTAGAGGAGGGGTGTAATAGCATGCCTCTTTATTAGGCTGTGGACAACATAATTCTTCATTTCCTTCTTCAATAGCTCGACTCGTGCCGAGCAAGGTAGATAATGTATTACAGGGGAGAACGATGCTCCCCCCTTTATTCTTTAGCTTCTTCTTTTCATTTTCTTTTGTAGCTGGCCTCTACCCATCAGGTAGTAGCGGGTATAAAGATACCATGTTGACTGCTCTTTTCAAATCAAGCAAGTCATGAGGGCATGGAGGATCAACCTTGCAGTCACCCATTTGTAGCTCCCCTCTCTAGATCAACCGTTAACTAGCATCTTTGAATGGGTAGTAGTCTTCGATGGAGTGCCCGATCATCTAGTGATATGGGCAGAAGTGGGGATCGTCATTTCTTCTAGCATCTCCTGGTCTTTTTGGTTCCGGAAGAGTGACTTTATTGTATTGAGTGGCCCATTCAAACAAGGTCCAAGTCCTCTCTTTAGGGAAGGAATATAGCTTTTTCATTTTAATCCGCAAGGATGGGCCTTCCTGTTGTTCATCGAGCTTAGCAAGGGAGAGTTGGCAACCCCTTTATCTTTATTCTTTTGTGGCTCGATTGCCTTGAAGTCAATCATGTAAACTTCCTTAGGCACTGGCCATTTATCAGCAGACTTGGCCCTCTGGCTTGCAGTAGTGGGAGCAGAGGAACCACTAGAAAGGAAGGCCTCGATCTCAGCCACCACATTGTTTAGTCAGTCAAAAGACCTAATCTAGACCCCAACCATTTTCTCGAGGATCTCATGCCTCAGATTTTGTTTGTAGATTTGAACTGCATCTTTTTGATGTTTGCTGAGGTTCTACCATCTTTTGATGTATTCCAAACTGGTTTCATCATTCTTTTGCTTGGAAGCATATACAGTCACTTCTCTTTCAGCGACATGGAACTGCTCCCAGAATTGCCACTACATATTCAGCCAATCATTGATGGATCCAGGTGGCAAATTCAAATACCTTTCCAAAGCGAGTCCCGTGAGCGAGGACTCAAAGAATTTTAATAGCTAGGACTCATTGGTTCCCAAATCACCCATCATGTTGACGTAGTAGGCAATGTGCTTCTTCGACGAACCTTGTCTGTTGAATTTATCAAACTTCGGTGGTTTGTTGATGTCGGGAGGTAGCCTTTTAACAACATGGTGGATTGGATATGGCATCTTGTATACATCGAAAGAGGCATATGTTAAGTTCAAGGTCGGGATATAGAGGGGGGGGTGAATAGATCCCTCTATAAAATCTATACTCAATTAAAAATCACACAATTCACTCACAATGGAAGCTAATGTTTCAGACCACTTTTTACTGAACTGAATTAAAGACTCACAACAAGACGAAATCTGAACAACACTAGAGCTCAAAATCTCACTCACACACTCTCACAAATACTCAAAGTGATTCAGTCAAGTAGAATTCTATCAAACAGTTAATCATTCAGACAGAGGCAACAATTCAGAATTCACTCCAGCAATTAATGCTTCAATTACAACTAATATTGAACACTTAGCCACTAACCTCATTCTGGACACTGAAATGAAATTAATTCACACACCAACCTATGAAGGAGGTAGAGGATAAGGAAAGTATGCACAAGCACAAGCAGACCATAGTACACACAGCTTTTTTAGGTGGTTCGATCTGCCACACGTAGATCTACATCCACCCCTCACTCAACCCAAGTGAGGCTTCCCTTGCCCAAGCAAGAACGTGGAGAACACTCCACACAACTGTTGATCCACTGCATCGGGGAACTGATCCCAAGCCATTGAGCCTCACAGCTTGCTTTCACGAGGAACAGATCCTCTACACCGCTTCCGCTGATACATAGCTAAAATGAGGAACCAATCCTTAAAAGGACTAAGCCTTCGCTGACACACAGCTTGAAGAAAGTGACAAGGAAAAACAAAGAATAAAACAAGAAAATAATGTAGCGCCGAGAAGCAGAATGACCCTGGATTTGATCCACAAGTCAATACAAACAAATCTTCAATTGGACTCCAGCTGCCCTTCAATCTCTCTCTTCTTTTTTTCTCTTCAAACTCTGCTCTTCACTCTTCTCTTTTTCTCTTCTGCTTCTCACGAGCTCTCCTCTCTATTCTCTTTGTAGCTCTTTCAAACTTTCCACCATCTTTCTCGACTTCTACAACACTGTTCTCCAAAGGAAGAAGGTGTGCATTTATAGAGAAGACAAAAGCCAATTTTAAAAATGAACTTGTCAAAAAATAACTTCCTGCCATTTTTCAATCTGTCAAAAGAATGTTCTTTTCAGAACCCACATCAGATAAACCTTGGATCACGTGCCAGGTGTCAAGAATAGTATGCCTAATGATTTGCCTTTGAACCTCAGAGTGAGTCTTCCTTTTCTTACATACCGAGTTATTTGTCAGCCTTGCCAAGCCATTTTTCACCCTTACTGTCTATATGTCTACCTTACCCAGTTATTTTTCACCCTTAATGGCCTTAAACCGTTGCCCTTACTACCTTGAGGGCTTCCATGGACTGCATTGACTCCAAAGGAGTTTTGAGCTGACTCCGCTTCTTGAGCCTTCATGCTTCTAGGCATGTCACCCATTTTACAGCCTTACCAAGCTATTATTCACCCTAACGGTCCATTTTGCACTGTTATGCAGCCATTTGTCACCCTTAGGCGACATGAGCCATCGCCTTTGTCTTCATACTTCTTCATTCTTCCCGTGTGAGCCTTAAGAAAAGCACATATATTGCAACCCTGCAATGTATGAGTTCATGAAGCAACAATAAACATTTTCCATTTCTATTCAACACAAACCACACAATATATTGTAATCATCAAAATCATTATCAAAGACAAAGAGGAGGGAGAGCCACGAACCCAACAGGAACAAACTCTTCTCTGCGTCCCTCTGGGTGATGAACACACCTCTTGATTTGGACCTTTTGTCCAGATCATTTAAGAAACAAACTCTTCTCTCCATCCCACTGGGTCACGAACACACCTTTTGATTAGAACCTCTCGTCCAGATCATTTAAGGAACAAACTCTTCTCTCCGTCCCTCTGGGTGATGAACACACTTCTTGATTTGGGCCTTTCGTATAGATCATTTATGAAATAAACTCTTCTCTCCGTCCCTCTAGGTGACGAACACACCTTTTGGTTTGGACCTCTCATCCAGATCACTTAAAGAACAAACTCTTCTCCCCATCCCTCCGGGTGATGAACACACCTTTGATTTGGACCTTCCATCCAGATCACTTAAGAAACAAACTCTTCTCTCAGTCCCTCCAGGTGACGAACACAACTTTCAATTTGGACCTCTCATCCAGATCATTTAAAGAAAAAGCTCTTCTCTCTGTCACTCCGGGTGATTAACACACCTTTTGATCTAGACCTTCTGTCCAGATCACTTAAGAAACAAACTCCTCTCTCCGTCCCTTCGAGTGATGAATATTCTTTTTGATTTGGACCTCTCGTCTAGATCATTTAACAAATAAACTCTTCCCTCTGTCCCTCCGGGTGACGAATATACCTTTGATTTGGACCTTCCATCCAGGTCACTAAAGGAACAAACTCTTCTCTCTATCCCTTCAAGGTGATGAACATTCCTTCCGATTGAACAGACTCTTTTCCCCATCCCTTGGAGGCCGAAACAAGTCACACAGTTCAAGCATTCTGGTGATGTCGTCTGGTTGCCTGCCCAGTTGGCATGGTGGAGTGATTTTGTCGTCCTTCCCCTGGAAGGGCGAGCACTCTCCCATGCACCCACACGGACCCCTATCTGGCTCTCCCTGGACGGACTGCTACATAGAACTCACACCCTGCCATCACGCCTCGATGCTGCACAAGAAGAAAATAAAGGTTTCCAGACATACATACAAGTGGAAGACAGGCGTGAAGCAACGATATTCTATTCTTCGCAAAATTGGGCTACATGCACTTTGGGGCATACCCCTGCATTACATTAAAAAAAAGAGAGAAAGAGAGAGAAGGAAGGTTGGCAGTTAGTCTATCCCCCAGAAGATCCCCTCAAGAGGAAGGATCCTGACACAAGGAAAGTTTACCATTTCACATAGTCGATTTTCCTGTTCCTCGAGGCGCTCTAGCTCGATCATCACGGAGGCCACTTCAACCTCGGCGATAGCCAACTCCCCAATTTCTTTAGCTCTGGTCGCCTCGATCTCAGTAAGATTAGACTCGACCGTAGCGAGCCAACCCTTAAGCTTCTGTATTCTGCTCTTCAATGTGTGGATGCTATTGTGGCATTCATCCATGACCCTCTGACATTGCTTCCTATTGTCTTTCCGCACCTCTAAAGACTATAGATACTCTTCCCTCTAGGTGTGGAAGGCTGTGAATTTAGTGTGGGCTTGTGTCTCCAAGAATTCACGATGGTTTACATACTTCAACAATGACAGAACCTGTCGCGACCACTCTTCCAGTAGGCAGCCCATCATTTGCAATGCCCCGGTCAGTTACGTAACCACGGTGCGCACCCCCAGGTACGTGAGTGAGGGATATGTAGACATCATGGACCACAACGTCAATAGAGTCTGAGCGACTGGCAAGTCCGAAGTAGCACACCCTATCGAAGGTACGACCGGTGGGTTAAACTCAACATTGCTGTCCACGGTCGCCCATATCTCGGTGTCAACCACGGCCGACGAAGATGGGAGGGTTGAAGCAGAGTGGCGAGGTCCTTTAGCCTCAGAAGAAAGTCCCTGGCCGACCACCGCCAAAGGCGAAGGTAGAACCATAGTAGGATCACTCACTATTTTATCTATGAGAGGTTGCTCCACCTTCGCCATCTCTATAGGACTTGGGCCCATTATTGTTGCCTGCACTACCAGGACCGGGGACATGACCACAGCCGAAGAACAAACAACAGCGAGGGCTGAATCAGGCAATATGGCGGACAGACCTACTTCCATCTCCACCTTCTCAATGGGGTTCAGGCTTGCCATTGCTTCACATGCCAGTAGGGAGAGAGTCATGACCTCAGTTGGAGAGGAAGAAATGATCAAGGCTGAGCCTGACATTGCTTCAGAAGGACCTGTCGCCTCTCTACCTAGGTCCCCCTCAGGGGTAGGGTAATACCTGCCAAGATCTTCCCTAGAATCTGAGCCTCCTCCGACTTAAGTAACCACTAGGGCAACGGAGGTAAGACCAAAGACCGCTCACTGGACACCGATTTCATAAGGGATGCAAAGGATGCTGTGCCTGGTCCCAGGAGTGACGCCAACCTTATTACCAACTTTGGGCCGAAAGAGGACCTCCATTTGGGAACTGCTTTGTGGGCCCGAGCAGCAGGTGCTCTGTCATTGTCTGGCCACGTAACGTAGGGTTAGCTGCATACAACGTGGTACGAGATGCTGAATTTTCAAAAGAGCTAGAGGTCCCCATGCTTACCTCAGCTACCGGCACTATGGTGCTCTCTGGCATCGTCTCTCCCTACTCCCAAATTTTGATTTCTGGTACATGAGTCTCGACGACCTCTTGGGGGGCCTAGTCCTGTCCAATTTTGAGTGAATTAATAGTCCTAAGGGAAATTCAAGGAAACAAGTCTATACATACAATTGTCTCCTCCACCAGGCTTAGGGAGGCTGGTAACTTAGGGGGCTGCAAGATAAGCACAGGCACCTCGGGCTCTCTAGACATGGCCTTGGTTGCCCAGTGGCCAATTTTGTTGAGAAATAAATCAAACACCTTGCATACATCATGCAATTCATATTAACGCTTACTGAACTTCCATGAGCATGACTGAACTCATTCCCTCATGCATTCCCCAGCATCAAACAATTCATTGACACTCACAATGAATCATGCATGCATCTTGCGTGTCAAATGAACTCCATGCATATGTTGCCCATGTACGCTTGAGTGTCATGACTTGCGGTATATCAAATGGTGGGTTGAAGAATGTTGGGTTATGCCCTACTGGATACTCCCACTATGTGTGAGTATGTAACTCTGCCCTGTACCAGAGTCTCACTACGTAAACACACCATTTGAGCCCTGCATGTAGCCATGTAGATACTTGTAAAACCATTTGATGCACTTCCAAAGGGACATAGCCTCTTTGCTAAATAAGTCATGCATTAATTCATTCTATATACAAAGAAGAAGTAAAAAAATAATAATAATTAAAAGAATGAAGTTTTAAATAAAGGACTGAGTTCAACACCCCTCAAGCTTCCAAGATAAATCCACAACATGAACAAAGCGAGAAAACAAATGAAGGGTGAAAGAAAACAAGGGATTCTACTCTCTGTCGCAGGTTGCGTCGACGCAGCGTGATCTTGCATGACGCAGTGCGACCCCGTGTGAAGATCCCTAGCACATTGTGTCGACGCGGCCCGAGCGATGCGTTGATGTCGTGTCGCTTTGGGTAGGATCCCCGTGCATTGCGTCGACGCAGCCAGCGCTACGAGTTGACGTGGTTCGGCTTGTGCCAGCCCCTGGAGGGCTCTGTGCATCGACGCGACTGAGCATTACGTCGACACGGTGGCCTTTGTGGGCCCAGTCTGCTTAGAAGAAGAGAAGAGAAAAATATACAGAAATATATAATGATGATGATGATGATAATAATAAGAAGAACAAATGATAAAACAACGTGCAAGCAGAAATAATAACAAGAACAAAAAAATTAACAAAAAATGGTAAAATGTTAACAAGAAAAAGGAGATAGTAATGGAAGATGACAAAACATAAACAATGATAATAAAGTATGAAAATAAAACAACAATGATGGTGGCATAAGCTTGATAAAAAAAAGGAATGAAATAAACACCAACACCTCCTTTAAGGATTTAAGGGCATTTGATTCGGGCTCTTCCTCCCTTAGACCCTATGCAAAGGGGATATTAATGAAGCCTCTGCAGGTCATGCTTGATCCTTGGGGTCATCCCATCATAGTCATGGCCTGACCCTGCTCTGGGCCTGTAGCCAGCTGTATCTAACATTATTATTATTGGGATCCAATCCCAAATATCAAGCTTGTCATGCCCCTGGCATACATTTGACTTATAAATAGGGACTTTTGTCCAAACATGAATTGGTAAATTAGTGATTGATTTTATTCAAATGTTTACCCTTCAATAGGGGATGTTTCACTGAAATTCAAATTTCTCACTCCTTTCATTAATATCAATTTTAGGCCCGAGGGCCCCTTCTCCTGGCGTTTAATCAAAGATTTTCTCCCCTCTCGGGAGATGTAATTAACGTCGTGACCTTTACGGCACGTCGAATTTTAGTCCCGACCTGATACCCACATCGTCTGGTTAGTCAGACGGAGCACACAAGTGGTTTTGGACCACCTTGGTCTTCCGAACCCGAATAAACTATCACTTTTGTGACTGGCATGTCCACGCACTTAATAAACCAAAATGGAATAAGAAAAGAATAAAAAGACGAATAAACGATTAGAACTTAGAGTGCATCCAATAGGACTCCCAGCAACATGCTGCATCGGGCGACATTCAACAACAAGGCCAGGAATCACCCCAAGATGCCTCCTCCTATCATATACACACTAATGGACTCTGGAGAGGGGGAATTTTACCACCCGAAAAAGAATGGCCAAATGAGGTCCCGCTAGACCAAACGAGGCCTGGCTCCTATGAGTGGCAGCCCTTTCGGGGCCCACTAAGCCCAATAACTCACTCAGATTCAGCACTTCCTAGGCGACCTTCAGGTTCGAAAGTCCTAGCGTCAGGTCGTTGGGAGGTCCCTTTGAGGGCCTACGCATCCCGCTCGAGCCTTGCGCCGATCGCTCTGGGAAACCCCCTAAAGCCAGCGCCTTATATTGGGACCGACTGACGAAGGCTTATCCAAGTGACCGTTGCGCGCCTTTTACGAGCTGGGAATCATGGGGATAATGACGATTAAGAGCCCTCGCGCCTTAATGAGCCCACAAAGGGGACGTAACCCCCCCTAAAACTCCTCGCCTTGCAGGGCTCTCACGTTCATGAGTCGCTATATAAACTTGGGAGACCCTTCTGTGAAAGGTAAGCGTTGTTAAGCGATATTAACCCTGAGCTAGAGCCACTTCATCACTTGGTGGAGAGGAATCTTGCGCCCTCATCTCCTCCCCCCTTCTCCTTGCACCAGAGCTCTACCATCATCGCTGACTTAAGCATCGGAGGGTTTTCCCTGGGAATTTATCCGTGGGAACCTCTGACTCATTTCCCTCTTTGCAGTTCTAACATTCCTGGTCATCATCCTTAGCTCAGACACCGCGCAAGATAACCCCTCTTCATCTGGCGCCGTCTATGGGAAACAAACAAAGAGCCAACATGGTGCAAAGGAGTTCTAGTAGGAGGATTGCTAGCGACAAAGGGAAAGCCATGGCGATGGAGGAAGGTGCACCTTCCCATCCTACGGGGAACACCCCATCACGCGCCAGCGACCCGGCCGGTGTAAATCCCCCACCCACGGTGGAGGGCCAACCCCCTACTGGGAGCACAGGCGCCCTCCAAAACCTCAACGTAAAATTGGATAGCCTCATTGATCTAATGAGGACCCAGACGGCTAGGGAGGAGAGGTCACGACTCCCCTGGGAAAGCCCCCCTGTGGAGATGCTTCCTTGCAAACTACAGGGGGCCGTTTCCTCCTCTAGGGGCGGCGGCTAATTCGTAACTGGTCAGGTGGACCATCGCCAGCCCCTCCCCTAGAGCAAGAAGCCTCCTCCACCCTGAGGAGGGAGAAGTCTGGAGCGCATCGGCCACTCCCAGAGATCGAGGCCCCGAGGGGCGTCAAGGCAACGTGCAGGACCACCCCCACACCCTCTCAATCCAGTGGCAACCAGAGTTATCCCTCCGACTATGAGACTTTGAGAGGCGTTTCACGGAGCAAGAGCACGCCCTCCATGCCCTATAGAAGACCTCTACCACCGAGGATGAGGAGCAATCCCCATTTTTTGACCATGTCTTGAAGGTCGAGATCTCCCCCAGGATCTCACTTTCAACCTTCAAGGCATACGAAAGCCAGGGAGACCCGACTGATCACTACGATAGTTTCGACACCCTCATGACCTTGCATGGGGCCTCCGACGCCATCAAGTGCCGAGCGTTCGCGACCACCTTGGTCTAGGGCTCTCAGGCTTGGTTTCGAGCCCTCGCCCCGAGCAGCATCTGTGATTTCTGATAGTTTGGGCGAGTATTCAAGGAGAGCTTCACCGGCAGCAGTCCTCCACGATCAGTAGCGGGGCTGTTGGCCCTCAAACAGGAATAGGGGGAGAGGCTCCAGGCCTATATTAACCGATTTAAATCAGAAGCCCTGCATATCCCCTGCCTGGATGTTACCTCGGGCATCACCGCACTGACCGGGGGCACCCGCGACGAGAACCTGAGGTGCGAGTTGGTTCTTCATCCCCCTACCTCCCTCGCCGAGCTAGTGACCCTAGCCCTACGACATGCAGAGTGTGAGGAAGTTCTCACCACCTGTCGCAGCACGACGGGCTCAGGTCAGGAGGGGGACAAGAAGCGACAGTCCGAGCAAGGCTCCGGACAAGGAAAAAGGTAGAACTGGGACGGAGACACTAAAGAGCCCTCTCGAAGGTACGAGCAGTACACTCCCCTAACCACCCCCATCTATGAAATTTACGAAGACATCAAGGGCTCGAGTCTACTCCGCCAACCCGAGCCTATGAAGGTGAAACACCATAATCACCGAAAGCACTGTCTGTTCCACAGCGACCACGGGCATCACACCGGCGATTGTCATCAGCTCCAAGATGAGATCGAGTGCCTCGTCTGCCAGGGGCACTTATCTCGATACGTGTCCGAGCACCGAAAGGATGCCACCGCCCCCGAGGAGATCGACAATGTCCCCCGCAGAGTCCACATCAACATCATTGTAGGCGGTACGACATCGGGTGGAAATAGCGACCGAGGAAGGAAGAAGTGTCATGTCGAATGGGAAGTTGGGCCTCTGAGCCCCCGAAGGCCTCGTAGGAAAGCGAACAGCAGGCATTGGTGTTTTCTGACCAAGACCTGGAAGGGTTAACAACCCCGCACGACGACACCCTAGTTGTATCAGCTACTATAAACTATTGTAACGTAGATAGGATATTAGTTGACAATGGTAGTGCCCCTGATGTACTTTCTTACAGTTGTTTCCTCAAGATGGGTGAGAATCCATCTAGACTCCGCTCGATCTGAACCCCGCTTTGCAGGTTCAACGACCAGGCAACTTATCCCGAGGGAGCCCTAAGCCTGCTGGTCACCATCGACACCCCACCCAAAATCGTTACGATTATGGTGGACTTCATCGTGATTAAAGGGATGATGGATTATAACGCCATCTTCGGCCAAGGCCTCCTCAACCGAACGAAGGCAGTGCCCTCTACCTATCACCAAAAAATGAAGTTCCCCACCAAAAATGGTGTGGGGGATGTCTGAGGTAACCAGGTAATGGCCAGAAGGTGCTATATATAATCTCAGTCGAAGGCATAAGGCTGAAAGGGAAAAATAAAGGGATTAAGGGGACTGAGGAAGGGCTGGTGACATCCAAGCCTGGGGGCGAGTTGTTAATGGTCTTCCTCAAAGACGACCCTACCCTAAGAGTCAAGATCAGAGCCGACCTCCCCTCTGATGTTCAGGAGCAATACAAAAATTTTCTTGCTGAGTACATTCAAGTCTTTGCATGGTCTGATGAACAACTTCCCGGGATTCCCGGGGAGATTGTAATGCACAAGCTCAACCTCGACCGGACGGTGAATCCTGTCCAACTACACAGAAGAAAACGTGCCCCGGAGAAACAGACGATCATCAAGGAGCAACTTGCCAAAGGGAAAGAGACTGGCCTCTTCCGTCCAGTCCTTTACTCGACATGGCTTGCCAATGTCATTCTGGCACCCAAAGCTTCAGGAAAGTGGCGAATGTGCGTAGACTTCACTGACCTCAACAAGGCCACCCCGAAGGACTGTTACCTATTACCGAGCATCGACCAGCTCGTCGATTCAACCTCTGGCAATGAGCTACTCAGCTTCCTAGATGCCTACTCTAGCTGCCATCAGATCCAGATGGACCCAGAGGATATCGAGAGGACCGCTTTCATCACCGACTTCGGTGTACACTGCTATACCTGGATGCCTTTTGGGCTAAAGAATGTCGGGGTGACATATCAGAGGCTGGTCAACCAAATCTTCAAAGGACAACTCGGTCGGAACATCGAGGCCTACATTTATGACATGCTCGTCAAAACGCCAAAGGCTAAAGATCATTTTGCCGACCTAGCTGAGACCTTCGGCAATCTCCTCAAGTATAACATGAAGCTCAACCCCGCCAAATGCACCTTCAAAATTAGGTCAGGAAAATTCCTAGGTTTCCTAGTAACTCAGTGCGGGATGAGGCCAACCCCGACAAGGTTTAGGCCATCCTGGACATGCGGCCACCCACCGGCATCAAGGACATCCAGCGCCTTACTGGACACATCGCCACACTCAATCGTTTTCTGTCTCGAGCAGCCAAACGATGCCTACCCTTCTTCAAGCTGTTGAGGGGACCCAAAATGGCATCTGTCACGTTCGCTTGGGATGAGGAATGTCAGAAAGCCTTCGAAGATCTCAAGGAATTCTTGGCCTCGCCCCCAGAACTATCAAAGTCGGTCCCGGGTGAAGCATTGCACCTGTATCTCTTGGCGACTCCCTCCACCGCAAGCTCGAGCTTAGTCCAAAATGATGCGGGAGTCGAGAGGCCGGTCTACTACACCAGCAAGGTGCTCAACGAGTCCAAAATAAGGTACCCTGCAATCGAGAAACTCGTGCTAGCACTGGTAACCTCGGCCAAGCGCCTCCGACCTTGCACCCAAGAGGGGGGGTGAATTGGGTGATTTTTAATTAATAATCTAACTACAGAGTTCAGTCCAATAAAGTACAGTTTATAGGAAAGGAAGCATACTCTATCATCAAGTACGCCCCTGGGTCTGGCAAGCTGGTAACTACGAACCTCTACGATGCACCTTCGAACCTCGAGGAGGAACCGTAACACCTGAAAAGAAAAGAGGTGAGCCTCATCTCATTGACTCAGTAGGGATCCCACGGATCCCCACCATGAAACAATGGCGGAATACAATAACGTTAACAATAACAACAATAGTAGTGATAGGAGTAGCAAGAGCAACAATAACGACGGAAGTAACAGCCGTAGAATGAACAGTCAAAACGACAGCCGATGGAACCATGACACTCTAAGCTCAAATGTCGATCTCATAATCGGGGACTATCGAACCAACAGGAAATCCTGGCTACACAACCAGGAAGGGAAATCCATGACATCTCTATCGTGAAGGCCCATCCTCACAGACAGAGGCCCAACTATGACCACATGGTCCAAGGGTAAAGTCACAACCTCACCGTCGTGAACCTTACAGTACTGTCTACGGGTGAAACCTCGGTAACCCTACCAGAAATCCTAGACCTCTACATCGGGAAAAGTACGTAGAAGCTACCTAAAGAACTATGTCTCACAGATGGGAAACCAAACCTCAAGTCAAGAGAGTCATGTGTCGCGTGATAGGAGAACTTGCCCAGTAGAAACAAGGCCAGTTGCATCAATTGACAACTTAGCCTGTGCCTCAGGTGTCTCCCTACTCACCTTAGGCGGAAACTTAGACACCGTACAAGTAATCCAAGAACAAGGGTTTAGTCGGGGTCATGCTTGTTAGAACACGACCGAAGTCCCCGACCACGTGTGCACACACTTACTAACTACGTTGCATCAGGCCCTCTGGTTGGTTTTCCTCCTAGCCTGAACTCGAGCCGTCACAGTGGGAGTACCTATGGCAACCAACCCCAAACCATCCCTCCTGGGAAAGCTGCTCTACGACTCCCAGGTAGGTCAGCACACGCATGCCGTAAGAAGGCTGCGACTAGTAGGGAGTCATTGAATGTGGACACTCTCCATAAAGAGGAAACTCCGAAGTACCAATGACTATGCACGCACCCATCGCAAGTATCACGAAGTACCGGTTGGCTTGGTGCCACCAGACTCTGGACGGCTAGCTAGACTTGCTAATCCAACGATCCTTGAGTTACACGACTCAGGCCAAGACCGTTGTACAATACAGCACCATGCCATCAAATCACCCTAGTCCAAGAGTCAAGAATCGTGGTCAAAAGGATTCACAAGATGGCCTACAATGGCCAAGTTCATTCCCTTTCTAGGGGAGACTAGAAAGCTCCCAACCCCTAACTGGGTCATGGGACTCACGGTCGATGGCCATACTCATGGCCCACACGGAAACCAAATTCTGAAGAAGCTAACGTCATGCAGGGACTGCCCTCTGCACCTACACAGGTACACGGTGACTTGGCCTAGCACAACAAAGAAGCTCGGAATGCACAGGGTCACCCGGAAGACCCTTTAAACCACACGGGCAAGCTAATCGAGATATAA
This sequence comes from Amorphophallus titanum, assembly GCA_024336825.1. Classification (NCBI taxonomy): domain Eukaryota; kingdom Viridiplantae; phylum Streptophyta; class Magnoliopsida; order Alismatales; family Araceae; genus Amorphophallus; species Amorphophallus titanum. The sequence goes on along the minus strand of JANBPO010009518.1, from coordinate 19,009 downwards.
TGATTCCTCTGGACTCCCAAAAATGCGAATCTAGTCCCCACAGGTGTCTAGGACATTCACGGGACTGAAGGTCAACTAAAGGGTCACAACTGGGTTGACCGGAGGCCAAAATGGGTGAGAGAACTGAATTTCGGTCAACCAACCCACTAGGGTCAGTCGACCTGGCCTGCAGCCCAGTTGCAGACAGTCCTAGTCAGTCGACCGAACCAACTGGGTCGGCCAACCGAACCAAGGTAGTTCGCCCTCCTATGGCGAACGCCGAACCCACTAGGCCAGTCGACCAATTCTGACGACGCTCTGATGAAAACCCTCTTCGAAGGCCCTGTTCCATGCCCCAATCACTTCGGTGATGGGAAAAACATGGGGGAACCATTCCCCACCCTCCAAACTACTGGAAAGGCCCAACAAATCACAAAAATGTGGTTGAACCGACGAATCCATCACTTATCCAAAAATCATGCATTTTAACCCCGGCGTGAACAAAATCAACACTCGGCCTCACCTCACCTTGGCGTACAAATCATGAGAAAATGGAAAGCACGGGCTAGGGATCCATCCCCCTACCTCTCAAGAGATCCCGTACCAGTGACGTCGTTTCCACGTGAAAACATGCCTTGAACCAACGTCGACTACACGCACTTGCCAACAAGCCTCACCGCGCCACCGCCCCGTTCCTCACTCCTTCCTTGCCGCTCGCCACCCCACATGGCCTCTACTCGCCTATCTCTAGCTTCGTCGGCCGCCCGGAGAAGAGTGGGAGAGAAGGAGAGAAACGAGAGGAGAGAGGGAGAGAATGAGGTGAGAGGGGGAAGGTTGTTTATATAAAAAATAATTTAAGATTTAGAAATCTAAAAAATAAGAAAAATGGAGAAAATCATCTCCACGATCTTCGAAAAATGCACAACGTGCCTATAACTTCCCGGAGCCTGAAATCACAACGATTCACCCTACACAGGGATTCAAAGGCCCGATAGGCAAAAATCTAATTTAATCACAAAACTTGATCCAAAACCCACGAGAGCGCTCTGAAACTCACAAATTCTAATCCAAAAAATTCTAGGTGTTACACTTGTGTTCTATTTTGTAGTATTTGCAATGCTAGCAACTACGTTGTCATCCAACATAACTCCATGTGACCATCCAATGTCATTTGGACGTTCCTTAGGAGCCATCAGGTGACCAAATGTGTCCCATAAATTTAGGAATTATAAATTCTATGTGTAAGAAAATAGTGAAATACAGTGTGAAGACATAAGTATTAATTTTAAAGTAGGACCATCGAATAAAATTTACTAATGTAAATTACATCTAACACATGAAAATTAAATCTAAAACTTGGATCACCACCGCCGCTCCTCCACCATCCCATTGCCGTTATTTAAAAAAATATTTTCAAATTACATTTTAACCCCTCAAGTTCTCAAAATTATGAATATGCCCATTTAATTTTCATAATTCTTTAACAAATTTAATTAAATGCCTAACCAAGGCCTAAAAATCTACAAAAATAGTTGAAACGATCCTGGCGAAGAGTACGATGCGACTGCAGTGACCACGAGTCGAGGAACTGAAGGATAAACAGGGTGAAGCATTCTCAACTCGAAAGCTACCAAAGCAGTCTGAAACTCTTCTAAAAGGATCCGAAAACTAGTAAAGATTCAGCAGGACCCAATAAAGATCCGCCAAAGATCTAGGGCGCTACAATCCTCCCCTCCTTTAAGAAATTTTATCCTCAAAATTTAAGGACTAACAAGGGTAAGATAGGGAAGAACAACCCAATAATCACAAACGTAAAACACGAGAAGTAGAGTTCAGAGGAACAGTGTCAGGCTATTGTCACGGATACACGCTCAGGAGTGAGCACGACCACTAGTGAATACAAGTCCGACACCTCTGAAACAAGGCAACGTCGTTTACGTCCCGCAAGACAAGAGACACAACTGCCAAGGGCACAGCGTCGAGAAATGAATCGACAGAAGTGACAGGCACAACTAATATCAGCTTACACAAGGAAACATAGTCCTCTCAGCTGACAGCTTGGTGACATCATCGGCTCCAGTGCCAAAGGAGACAGGGAACACCAGGCACACAGGACGCCAATGACGGTTACACAGAGGAATAATAGCAAAGCAACAATAATGGACCACACACAAGATCAAGTCAGCCCTCACTCAGATATTGCATCTGATCGAGTTGCAAACTACTTTACCAGAAAAAAGAGCACAGCAAGCTACTGACGAGACAATGGTCTGGCACATAAATGCAGAATCATACAAAAACAGCACTTGTTAAGAGCAACCGCTAATGACAACAACACCTGTAGGATCCCGGCTCCGTACGGCACACAGAGCCACGGAACACGCTGCAAGCAAGGTCGTATCAAGGCACGCGGCAGCTGAACACACGACTACAGGGAGTGAGTCATGCATCAGGTCGTTTACCAAGGAAAGACCTACAAGAATTGGAATCGATTGCAAAATGACAAGAGATACCACAGTCTCGGGGGACGCATCTCAAGGACTATGAACACGACTCGAGAGCACAACACCCAGGAGAAGGAATGCAGAGTAAGTGGTATTTTATCAACAGAGAAGCCGACAATTTTTTCAACACTCGCAAACCATAATATAGCTAGAAGAATGACTGACAATGGCACGATCATGACAACGTCTAGGCACATGCAACCAAGATAGAGTCACATCGAAAAAGAGTAATTCTCTCGACCAGCCAGAATTGTATGAAAAGAAATCCTCAGCCTGTGGGTCAACAACCCGCATGCTTCCACTGCGCACTCAACAAGGCACGAAGACATCAGAAGGAACCTTGGCCTTCGCATCTCAGTACACACCAGGCGTCATCGCAATCCTTGGAAATCGCAATGTAACACATCTCGAGCACTGATCCAGCGAGCAACCAAGCGGAAAAGGTCTAAGTGCAACGGAGGAGAGCAATGGCTTCAGCATAAAGCCCAAGGAAAAGCAGTAATCCCGATCTACCTTTACGTCCTACAAATGGCAAATGAGCCTCACATCACATCGACCGTTGGACACGGCACGACTAATCACGGTACGTAATGACTCTCGGCACAGAAATTAGGTCAAAAGCCATGCAACCATAAAATAAGGGAATGATTAGGCTCAAATTAAATTGCCCACACTTGAGTAGACATAGGACAAGGCGACACTGAAACGGTAATTCCAAAACCAATCTCACAAGGAGATCCACCAACTAGCACGAGAAGCATCGAGCTTACTAACAGATGCTCAGCAAGAAGGGAAGAGCCTAGTTTGCTTGAACAGCTTCTCAGTCAAGGGGGTCCAATCGAGCACTCCACCTTCAACAGAAGCGAAACACGCCAAGAGCTGACCAGATTTAAGCTGGGATGACCAAAATATCATAATAATGGGCACAACCATTACCACAACTCGAATGGTCAACAACATCCTGAATGATTGATAGAAGAATCTAACACCAGCAAATCCCGACTAGAAGGGAAATGCCAACAAGAATAACACTAAGGAATTCTTGAATAGCACGACAACATAAAGGATAGTCGTCCAGCAATAACACCGAACAATTTGTGAATCTGGAAAATCGGATATGGCAAGGAAAGAGTAGAATCAACTACTTCGCTGAAAAATAAGAAGTACAACATGGATTACTCCACAGGGCTGTCGACAATACAGGTGACAAGGCACTGGGCCACGCAAAGGAACAGACTTCGAGGTGACTACGAATGACGAAACAGTCGAGCCACATTAGCGTAGGATCCACCCATGAATCCTGCCAACATCCACCTCATCCATCATTTCATCACGTTCTGTCCCATTCCATCATGTCTCTACCTCAGTCAACTCGGCATGGTCGCGTGCCCCACGTCGAGAAAAATAGAGCGGAAAGAGAAACGAGGGAGAAAGTAGAACGAGAGAAGTGACAAGGATGGGAGAAAATCACAACCACACTAACGACATCACCACAATGAACAATCAATAGATAACTAAATCACATAAAACACAAGCAACAGGAATAATTAAGACATAAATTAACTAATTGAAAAATGGAAACACACCTTCCAAACAATAGGACGTCACTACTCAGCACGAGGAAGCTGAGACGTTGGTGAGTCTTACTGAGGTTGCAACGGCACAAGTTGGAATTGGGGCTGCTGTGGTTGGGCCGACGGAGAGAACTGCGCTGGTATCGATCTGTACGGGCAGTCTCGAACAACATGGCCTGGCTGATCACAGCGGAAACAAACCACCGGCAAAGAACATGGCCTGCCAGGGTGGCTACCACCACACCTCGCACACGATCAAGAAGAGAAAAATCGATCAACACCATGAAGGAGCATAACTATGGAAGGCAGAGATGAAGAAGCATTATACCAGGGGGCCGGTGTATAATCACAGTGGCAGTAGCCAGTAAGTCAGAGATGACTCCTTATCCCGAAGGGCCGCCTCCCGGACCAACCAACAAACGTCCCCGACTTTCATGCAGCGATCTGCCAGATGAGCCAGGTCTGCGTGCTGCTTGAAGGCGAGGTGACAATAGAGATTGAAGTGGTCCATGCCCCACCTGTCGGCATAATGAAAAGAAACCTGCAGGCGCTTATCCAGAATAGCAGTTGTTGGATCCTCTGCCTTCAACCCGTGTGCTCAGAGAAGAATATATAGCCATGTAGTGTCCTTGTAATTCTCGGGCCTCCACTCTTCTCTTCTCATGAATGTGTGATAAGGACATGTTAGGTCTGTCTCTGGACGCCAGCTTCTGGCGGGGGTGCCTTCTTCCTCTGTTGGGAAGGGATAGTTGATGAGGTCCAGACAATCTGCCCCAATGCGGCACAAACCTTTAAGAGTCTTCTTGAAGTCATCCTTGGCAATAGGAGGCATCTTAATCTGCGGCAACAGCCTGGCTTCCCGAGCTTCCCTACACACAGCCATATACACTGCCACCTCTTTGTCCTTACCATGTTTTAATCGGAGCAGATGCTTCGGGTCAATGTCCAACACGGCTGCCGATTGCTTACTCAAAAATTTCCGCTCGGCACCGTCCCAACAGTCGATTCTGCATAACCGATAAAAGCCCGTCCGGGCATTCCACCATTTTATATAATCCACAGTTACTTGTGGAACTCGCCCAGGCATCGACACCCTGAATATGGAACTGTCCACCCGATGGAAGAAGTCCCATCAAGTCTGAGCATGCTCAGTAGTCAGGCTGCCCCGAAGACTCCGTACAGGCAGGGCAAACTGTGCGCTATATACCAGGATGTGCTGGTCATAGCCGAAGTTCCACCCGAAGTGGAAAGGGTAGTATAGCTCCAGCAATAGGGTGTCCCCTTTCCTAAAGATAAGCACACTCGGGCGAATAGATAACGCCCAGTCACACAGTTCCGGCTCTAGCAATGGACGGACCATCGTCCACTAGCTTGTCAGGTGGGCGTACTTTTCCACCTGGTCGTCTCGGCACTTCCTTTTGTTGTTCACCAGGGGACTAGAGTGGGCGACCAGGGTCCAGAAATGAATGGTGCCCGATGAGTCATGGGGAACTGTTGTAAGCCTGCCCCGTATGTTGAACAGCTGTAGAGTCGTCGAGCTCGGCTCCGCATTTGCAAACTCTAGCATACGCGGGAATAGACCCCCAAGACTGAATAGTGCATGGAGCGTACTCGGGGAACAAGGAGCAGACCCAGGCATTGAAGAAATGCATCGGGCCAATGAACCGGGTCTGGCGTGGGAACTAGTGTGCACTAACATCCCTGATCGTCTTGTATATCAAGCACAGTGCAGTTGGGCACAAGGACAGCTTAATTCCCCACGCCATTTGACAGGCAGGATAAATCGCATCCGGTCGGATGACGGTCTCGTCCCCATACGGCAAGGCGAAGGAACAGAGCCAGTAGGTCAGGAAGGCCGCACAATGCGTCGTCGGGTCGACCCCTGCTGGGTTGGCACCACTTCAGCATCCCTTTGAAGCCATAACTTTCACTTCAGGCTTGCTCTTGCTGCGCCTCTTTTGGACAACAGCGAAGCCGACACAAGGAAAATATTCATACTTCTTTGGCCCATCAAAGAAGTACTTCAGCCACAAGCTCATACGGACCCTTTTGCGGTCACCACGGGGAGGCTGCTTCCCGTCGTGCGACGACTTGCATAATTCCCGGTACGCCTTCATAAGATACCGGTAAGAATAACCGAGCACATAAATGCCATCCCCGTCGGACTCATCTTTAATCAGATCGGGGAGGCATGCTTCCTTGTACGGCTCCCCGTTGATGGGCAAGCCGCTCAATTGATGAAGGCTCCACAGGCCCAGTGAAGTTTCACCCTCTGCGGTGTAGAAAGTGTTCATCTCAGCATTGAAGACCTCTATCATCCCACAGCAGAGGCCCTTAGAAACTGGATAGTTGTATCGGGAGGAATAAACACTGTGATACACGTCGGCCCGAATGAGTAGGGGACTGTAGTTGAACAGCACATACTCAGTAAATTCCACCGCCCCTTCTCGGAAGATGTGAGCATCTTGGACTTTAAGTTCCGTGAACCAGCCTAGGGCTAGCTCGTGCTTGAAGCGGATCGCCAAGCAATCCAAAATAAAAGGCTCTTCCTGGTATCCCCACTTCAACGGAGCTAGGAATAAACTGAAGCGGGGCTACTCTTTATGAGTCCTCCCTACAGCGTTGTCCCAACGGGCAGGAGTGAACTCAGGTGCCCGTACCAGCTTCTCCTCTGCGGGCAGTAATTCTTCCAGCCTTAACACGGGCTTCCATTCCCTCGGCTCTCTCACTAAATACATTAGCACACTCCAGTGGACACTGTACATCAGGCTGTCTCGATACTGTAAGATGGCGTGCTCAGTGCCCCGCACAGCCCTGATATCCCGTCTGTCTCGGTAATGGAAGTGCGTCAGGAAGTAGTGGAGGTGGTTGTCTTTTAGATAATCCTTCTGATAGTCACCAACCCAGTCAAATGTAAAACCTTCGTCAGTCAATGCAACCCGGCTGAATTCCATAGTGTCAGTCTCAGAATCTAATGACTCAGCCAGTTTGGCCACTTTAGTATGTTCTCGGTCAAGATCATCCACGTTGTGCCATGTAACGGTAGGAACGGCTAGAGATGGAGTGGACTTGGCACTGGCGACAGTTGAAGCAGAAGAACCACTCGGGACAGTCATTTATCTGCAAGATGCGAGAGCTTCAAAGTCAGAACAAACCACAGGCAAATAAAAAAAAGATGAAAAGAAAAAGAAAGAAGTGATAAAATATAGTAATTGTTTACTGCCCTATCTGGAAGTTCAATGTATTCCTATACACCTTCACACACTCCTTTTATCCCTTCGGAGCTTTACTGCTCTTGGGAGGCCTCTCAGGATCCAAGTGGTTTCGTGTTTACCCGAGCCCAGATGCTGGGTCGTCACACCTACTCTAGGTATCATCAGATCTGGATGCATCCGAAGGACGCTAAGAAAATAGCGTTTACCTCTGACCTCGGCATGCATTGCTATACCCAGATGTCTTTTGGGTTGAAGAATGCTGGTGTAACTTATGAAAGGTTGGTTAGCCAGATTTTTGAAGACTAGATCTGTCGGAACGTCGAGGCCTACATTGACGATATGCTTGTCAAGTCGTCGAAGGTCGAAGATCACTTCTCCAACCTAGCTGAGACTTTCCATACTCTCTGAAAGTAGAATATGAAACTCAACCCTTAAAAGTGTGCTTCTAGAGTCAAGTCCAGAAAGTTCTTGGGGTTTTTAGTAACCCAACGGGGGATTGAGGCAAATCCCGAGAAGATCTAGGTTATCCTAGATATGCGGCGACCAACAAGCATCAAGGACATCCAGCACCTGATAGGGAGGATCGTCGCACTGAATCGCTTCATGTCTCGAGCAACGGAGCACTGTCTACCCTTCTTCAAATTATTGAGAGGGCCAAAGATGGCTACCCCTACTTTCGCTTGGGATGATGAATGCGAAAAAGTTTTTACCGAGTTAAAGTAGTTTTTTATGGCTCCTTCGGTACTCTCGAAGACCGTGTCGGGAGAAATCCTTTATCTCTATCTCTCGGTGACATCTTCTACTGTTAGCTTAGTATTCATCCAAGATGACAAAGGAACTCAAAGGCTGGTGTACTACGTCAGCAAAGTGCTCCTGGACACCGAGAAGAGGTATCCCGCATCCGAGAAGCTCATGCAAGCGTTGGTGACCTCAGCCAAGCACTTGTGGCCCTACTTCCATGGACACAGCATTGTGGTGTTGATCGACGAGCCCTTAAACAAGATCCTGGCTCACCCCGAAGCTTCAGGGCACCTCGTGAAGTGGGCGGTAATGCTCGGGGCCTATGATATCTCCTTCCAACCCCGTACCTCCATCAAAGGACAATTGCTCGTGGACTTCATCGCAGAGAATGCCGCTCAACCTGATCAAACTCCCTCACCTACAATTGGCCCGATCTGGGAGCTTTTCATCGACTGATTGTCAAGCTCAGCTAGCAGCGGCACAGGAGTCCTCCTTAACTCCTCGGAGGGAGTGGAACTACAATATTCCCTAAAGTTTAAATTCGCTACATCTAAGAATGCCTCCAAATACGAGGCCCTAGTTTTTGAGGCACAGATGGCAAGGTGCCTGGGAGTGGAGCGAGTCAAGATTTACACTGATTCACAACTAATCGCCAGCCAAGTCAATGGAGATTATGAAGCTCGGGATCCGCTAATGATTAAGTACCTTCAGCTGGTGAAGGAGGTAGCTTGGCTATTTGAGAGCTTTCAAGTGATCTGAATAGCTCGGGGGGAAAACTACCAAGTGGATGCGCTCTCTCGCCTCGCCTCCTCCATCAGCCTAGATGGGACCCGATCAGTCCTCCTCGAGAAGCTGGAGCATCCCAGCGTAGACCCCGAGCTCGTAGCCACTATTCAAGTGACACCCGACGATTGGAGGGTACCCTGCATCGCCTGGTTAAGTGACGGTAAGGAACCTTTCGACCAGCGTGAATCCAGGCGTCTCAAGTATTAAGCCCGATGATTTGTTCTACTCGACGGATCGTTATATCGATGGTTTTTTGCCAGATCCCTCCTCAAATGCCTTGAACCTCGTGAGGCTCGGCAAGCAATCGAGGAGATTCACGAGGGGATTTGTGGTGTACACCAAGGAGGGAGGTCGATCATGAGAATCTTTCTGTGGCAAGGGTACTAGTGGCCCATGTTGCAATGTGACTGCTCGACCTATGTCCGAGAGTGTGATTGTTTTCAGTGGTTCGACCATCTGATCCATCAGCTGACTTCGACACTTGTTAACACTCACCGAGTCTTATCCTTTCGCTCAGTGGGAAATTGATATCTTAGGTCCTTTCCCTATGGCCCAGGCTCAGAAGAAATTCATTATCATCACCATCGACTATTTCTCTAAGTGGATCGAGACCGAGGCTTCCGCAAAGGTAGCCGAAGGAGTAATTTGGAGTTTTGTTTGGCGGTCGATCATATGTCGCTTTGGCATCCCTGGAGTGATAGTAAGCTATAATGGCCGGCAGTTTTATTGTGCTTATTTTAATAATAAGTGCGTCGACCTACACATTCACAACAACTTCACTTTGGTAGCCCATCTGCAGGTTAACAGTTTGGTCGAAAATGCTAATAAGACCCTTCTTAAGGGCATAAAAATAAGACTCGATAAGGTGAAGGGTAATTGACTCAAGGAATTGCCTAGCATACTTTGGTCATACCGCACCACTCCAAGGGCCTCTACGGGTGAAACCCCATTTCAACTGGTCTACGGTACCAAGGCCGTCATCCTGTTAGAGATTAGTAGCCCATCTCTTTGGGTTATCAACTTTCAGCCCAAGCTCAACAACCAGAAGCTGCTGGAGAATCTAGAGTTGGCTAACAAAGTGTGTGAAGTTGCGAGAATCTATGCGATGGAGTACTAGCGGTGCATGGCTAGTTACTACAATGTCTAGGTTCAAGATCGACAGTTTCTACTGGGAGACCTAGTCCTAAGGAAGGCTGAAGTCTCTCGACCACTGGAGGTGATGGGGAAGCTAGCCCCTAACTGGGAAGGCCCTTACCGAGTGGTCGAGACGCTCGGAAAAGGGGCCTACAACTTGGCAACTATGGAAGAAAAATCAATCCCGTGGACGTGGAATGCTATGGTGCTGCTTAAATTTTATTTTTGAACTCATAATTCTTTCTATATTTTTGATGCCATTGGAGGTGAAGACCTGCATCCTTCTCTTCTACCAGTGGACCTTCCTTCTAACTAGTTCCGGAAAGGTCAACCTCTCAAAGATAGAAATTCTTCTCTTTTCTTTCCGCCGAGGGGCGGCTTCATCGTCTTTGACATGGAAGCCGCCTCCATAATCATTGTCGTCGACCGACGACACCATTCTTCCTTCTTCTTCATCATCTTCAACTGCCATTGGTGGGCAGTAGTCTTCATTGGTTGCGGCTGCTTGCATCAACCGTTGCTGTCCGAGCGAGGGGTTGTCAAGACCCCTGAAGTAGTTCCTAACCATACTGGTCATTTCTTCTGGACCCCATTCTTGATGTAGGATGGGGGACAGTTGTCGACCTCCCACGGGAGGGATGTAAGCAAGCCGGGTTCTGCCGACAGGTTGTTGAAATATGCGTCCCATAGTAGGAACGTTGGCTTGACGGGCACAGACCCTAAAGCTTTCACGACGCGGAGGGTCCGCAACCACCTCTTCTTCCTTCGGGGGCAAGCCCCTTTCCCTCCTTCCTTTCGCTCCATCGTGAGTAGGGCGGCAACGGATTGGTGTAGCTTGTTGTGCGGGCTGAACCCTCCTCGAAACCCACACTTGCTTAAACTTCTTTGGCCTAGGGGCCAACTTCTCTTGGCCATGACGGCCCGCTTCTTGTCTTTTGGCTCTCCTCCCAGCAAGAGCCTGATCGGAGTTGCGGATGGGGATGGCGGGGATGACCCGGTCCGGGACCACTTGGGCATCACGTCTATCGAGGAAGACGCAGACTCCGCTGATCAGCACGGACTTGCCAGATTGAGAGAGACATCCTGTAAGATCCCAGAGTTTAGGGTACCGATAACCCGATAATATCGAATCACCGCCACCAAGAACTGGGGACGCCACCCAAGAGGTTGATGAGGCCCCTGAAGGGTTAGTGAGTTTGTCGAGGAGTTGTATAACGAATTGGGATTACAATACGTAAATTAATTTAAACAATAATTAATAATTAAGTGTGGAAGTAAATTAAACTAATAGCGTGGTAAAATATATACAATAGTCCAGAAATTACAAATATACAAGTCCCACAACTAAAAGAAAAGTTCACAAGTACAACTACACGGGGCATACCTCGATTAAATGTACAGGAAGAGGACAGACTGACTACTGCTGGTACGTTAGACACAAGCACCAAAAGCTCGAGACGCATGGTCCGGAAGTCGAGGCTGCCCACCTGAAAGTAGGAAGGGTGAGTCACAGCCAGACTCAGTAAGGGTCACGTAGATCCCCACCTCGTAACTAGCAGGACCCAATAAAGATTCGCCAAAGATCTAGGGTGTTACATTGGAGAATGGCCCCAGAGACCTATACATGACCTCTATGGGTCCCCTGACCCATTCCCTTACTATCCTACCCTCATGCATGAGCTGGAAAAATCAAATTTGGCTTTTTAGGGGTCTCGGCCTACCTCGGACGAGAAGCTTCCGGCCACCACTTCGAGCGCCTCCTCAGCTGCAGGCTCGCCATCGCTCTCCCCAGTGGCCTCCTTAAGCACTGTGGGTGCCGCAGAGGGTTCTCCCACCTCTATTTGGGCCGGCGGACCTTCCTCCCCCTCCGGTTGGCTCGCCACCGACGCGGGGGTTCCTTCCTCTTCCAAGTGGTGTAGGAAGCGGAGAACAGCTGTCATCTTCCTCCCCATTTGGTCCTGGATGGATGCGGTAGGATCGGATTGGATTGTGGCTGATAGTCGCCGGAGATGGGTCATCGGTGAAGGTTGTGAGTGTTTGAACGATGGAATGGGTATGAGTGACAGAGGGAATAATTACCATGATTTTTATTGAATTCGCTCAGCACCTTACGGTTGCATGATGGACTATTAGGTTGTCCTTGGCGGTCCTCTCTGGACCATTTTCCCCTGGAGTTTTATATGTTGGAGAGTGTGAACCGATTCAAGGGTGGCGGTCTGGCGCTAGACCGTTAGGCTCCCCTTGCAATCTTGGCATGACCATTTTGTTGCTGAATGCTGTGAGAATTTGAAATATTGAACTTGCTTCATGCCTTGTGTGGCCTTGGCCTTATTTGATTCATCATGCATAATGTTATGGCTTGATTATTGATGGCTAACTACTTGAATGGCAAAATCATGAATGCCACCGTATTGCGCCCCTTCTTGCCAGGCAGGTAAGTCAGGTAAGTATCTCGATCTCTTAATCCCTTAGTGCATTACTATATTGTATCTATGATATATTACCTCGAGAATCGACTGGTCATTCATGTGTTCTGGGATCTGATGTTCTCCTTTAACGAAAGCGATGATGATCTAGGTGCACATGTTTAATTGTTGGATAGGCCGTTAGGTTGGAAGAGTTGGGGGATGATAGTTCTATCTTGCACGCCGTGGTTGCAGGTAGTGTCCTGACTCTGATTTGTCCGTTCTAGCAATACTAATCTCGAGTATCTTCTTATTTTACCCTTTCTTTGCATTTGTTTTGATGATTTCTTTTACTTTAGCCCAGTATACATCATGCTCATCCTTGAGCATTCATGACCCCTAGTCTATCTAGAGGTGTCTCAGTAATGGTGGGTAACTGTGTGTCCATGCCGATAGATAAGGAAAGTCATTCCACTCTGAGTTGGAAGGTTTTCTTCATTCTATTTGCTTAGTTTGGTTAGCTGATGATTCTTGTCTGGAGTTTAGTTCCTCGTCTTTTCACTTTTTCACTTGCTCTGATCGCCTTTCAACTGTGCGTTCCAATGATGAGATTGGTCGTGTTTTATTTTCCTTTGTTGTTAGTTCCTATAGGCATGCATCATTCGATTTGGCCATTCCTTGTGATTGGTTCAGAGTTTTTCGAAAGATTCCTATCGCTCGTTGGTTGAGAACGGGCGTCATTTACCATAACGCCTGCTTTTCAGTCTGCTTCGCTTCTTCTCGGCTTCATCTCGGCCACGTTGAATGTGGGGCTTATTCCGTACTCCTCGGGAAGATCTATCGCATAGGCATTAGTGCCAATGCGTCTCAAAACCTGAAAGGGACCAGCCCCACGAGGCCTCAATTTGGAGGTAGCTCCTGGGGAGAGCCTCTCCATCCTCACCATCACAAACTCACCCACATGGAATTCTTGGTGGCACCGATGAGAGTCAGCCTACCTCTTATAAGTCTCATTCTTCTTGCTGATGTGCTTGCAAATTTTCTCATGTAACTCTCTAATATGTTGGGCAAATGACTCAGCTGAAATAGACACTTTGGCATGTTGGGGAAGGTGAATGAGGTCAGAGGGTTTCCTTGGCTTGTACCCATGTACAGCCTCAAATGGACTCATCCCTATGGACTTGTTGACAGAGTTGTTGTATGCAAATTCAACCTGAGGTAGAATGAGATCCCAATTCCCTAGACGATCCTCAACAAGACACCTAAGGAGATTCCCTAGACTTCGATTGACAACTTCGGTTTGGCCATCAGTTTGAGGGTGGAAGGCTGTGGAGAATTTGAGGAGGGTACACATCAAGTGCCAATGGGTCTTCCAAAAGTAGTTGGTGAACTTGACATCCCTATCGGAGACTATTGTCTTGGGTAACCCAAGGAGGCGAACAACCTCATCAAAGAACAATCGGGCCACTTGGGAGGCATCGGAGGTTTGGAGCCTGGGATGAAGTGGGCCATTTTAGAGAATCTGTCAACTATCACAAAGATCGAATCATGTTTCCTTTGAGTCCTAGGTAGGCCTAACACAAAGTACATGCTTAAGTCTTGCCATGGGCAGTCGGGGATGGGGAGAGGAGTATCAAGGTCAGTGTTTTGCTTCACCTATTTGGCCAAAGCACATGTGCGGCATTGGCCCACTATCTTGGCCACATCTCTCTTAAGACTTGGCCAAAAGAATTGACCCTCAACTAGAGTAATGGTCTTATGAATCCCAAAATGACCAGCTAGTCAACCCACATGTAATTCCCAAACCAAAAAGTCACAGATTGAGGTCCGTGGTATGCAAAGCTTTGGCCCCTTGAAGAGGAACCCATCCTCTAAGATAACACCCTCATGTTCCCGGCTAGACTGGGTGGTCAAGGTGGAATAGATGTCCCCAAAGTCAGGGCATCCAGGATACACATCCTTGAGCCTCTCAAACCCAGTAACCTCCACATGGATGGTAGACAACAAAGAGATCCTTCTACTAAGTGCATCTATTGCACGGTTCTCACTTCCTGCCTTGTGTTTGATGACAAAGGTGTAGGATTGGATGTACTCAACCCTGCGGGCATGTCGGGCATTCAACTTTTGCTGGGAGTTGAGGTATTTTAGGGCCTCATGGTCGGAAAAGATGACAAATTCTTTGGGCAACAAGTAGTGCCTCCAATGTCAGAGGGACTGAATCACGACATAGAACTCTTTGTCATAAGTGGAGTATCTTATCCTAGCATCACATAGCTTCTCATTGAAGAAGGCCACTGGGTGCCCCTCTTGACTAAGGATCTCTCCTATTCCTATCCCGGATGCATCACATGTGACTTCGAAGATTTTGGAGAAATCGGGTAGGCATAGGACCGGGGCTTAGGTCATCTTCTCCTTAAGCTCTTGGAAGACTTTGGAGGCTGGTTTAGTTCACACAAAAGTCTCCTTTTTGAGATAATCAGTGATGGGGGTGGTGATGGTGCTAAATCCCCGGATAAACATTCCTATAGAATGTGGCCAACCCATGGAAGTTTAAGACCTCATGGAGGGTGTGGGGTTCCGACCAATCAAGGATAGCTTAGACCTTCTCGGGGTCCATGGAGACGCCCCCAGTAGAGACTAAAAATCTTAGGAAGGTAATGAACTTGGTCATGAAATGACACTTCCCTGGGTTGGCAAATAGACTTTCATGACGAAGGACGGTGCAAACTTACCTAAGGTGGTCAAGGTGGTCCTCTTGGGACTGACTATAGATGAGAATGCCATCAAAATTGACCACTAGAAAGACCCCAATGTAACGCCGAAGGACCTCCGTCATAAGACGCATGAAAGTACTTGGGGTATTTGAAAGCCCAAAAGGCATGACCAGCCATTCATAAAGGCCATCTTTGGTCTTAAAGGCCGTTTTTCACTCATCTTCGTGCCGAATTCTAACTTGGTGATTGCCACTCTTAAGGTCGATTTTGGAGAAAATAGTGGCTCCGGCTAACATGTCAAGCATATCATCAAGCCTAGGGATGGGGGACCTATACTTGACGGTGATTTTGTTAATGGCCTGACTATCCATACATATCCGTCATGATCCATCCTTCTTGGGGTGAGAAGGGCCGGGATGGCACATGGGCTTATGCTAATGCGGATGAAGCCCTTTCTAATGAGTTCCTCTATTTGCCTCCAAAGTTTGACATGTTCCGTGGGATTGAGGTGACAATGAGGAAGGTTTGGGAGGGTGGCTCCCGAAACTAGATCAATTGTGTGTTGCACATCATGCATGGGAGGAATTTGGTCTGGGAGCTCATCCGGGTACACATCATGAAACTCTTCTAGGAGATGCCGGACTTCTATGGGATGGGGGTTAGAGGGGTGGGCTCTCCTAGGCAAATGACCACCGCACATAAAGGTGCCCCTTGAGCTACTTCATCCTCAAGCTCTCTTTTGGTGATGAGATGAAGACCCTTGGTCAACCCCGAAGTCACACCGTGGTTGGGGTTTTGGGTAATAGGTTGTGTTGGAGGGTTGGAGTTTCCCGAGGGGTGGGGTGTAGTGGGGTGAAATCCTTGGGATTGTGTCCTTATTAGGCATGGGACGAGTTGGGGAGGGGTTAAGATGGATAGTCTTTCCCTCATATTCAAAGGTGCATGTGTTGGGTCTACCAAAGATGGTGGCATCCACATCATAAAGCCAAGGTCTCCCTAGTAGGATGCTACCTACTTCAACCCCCCACCCCCTCTCTTTCTCTCATTCTCTCAGTCTCACTCTCTCACCTCTCTTTCTCCCCCTCTCACTCTGGGCAGCCAACGGAGGCAGCGAGAGCAAGGCAGCGAGGTTCGTGAGGTGAGGAACGGATAGGACGGGACGAGGATCGAGGCAGTGGCGCTCGTTCACGATTTCGTGAACCAGGCGGGAGTTTTGTGACATTTTCGTGATGGATCGGCGTCCTCGACGCGTGAAATCTTCGATGGAGGTAGGGAACAGATCTTTAACCTCTGTACTTCCTTTCCCGCGAGTTTTATAGGCCGGGGTGAGCCGAGCGGGGTTATTTCTATGTTTGGCATAAAATGCATATTTTGGGGTGTGAGCCGGATCGAGTGTTTTGATCGCATTTTTTTGGGTTTAAATGGGTGCTCTCGGTGCTAGAGAAGTTGGGGATTGGTTTCTCCTTGTTTTTCTCTTCACATGGGTGTGAACGGGACGTGGAATGAGATTTTCTATAGTGTTCGCCATTTTCACGCTCGGGATGGGATAACGGTCCTTCCAGGGACCGCCACCTGATGGGGCAGCATCATGGAGACCGCCAGGGGTCCCTTAAGTCTGTTCGAGGGTTGCGGTCTTGCGATGAACCGCCATCGAGCTTAGTGGTCTCGAGGAGATCGCCAAGTAGTGCTTAGCGGTCAGGGCATGACCATTTTTCTGTTTCTTAGTCGTTCGAGTTCGGGTAGGGTAGCGGTCTTGCGATTGACCACTACTTGACAGCTATCGGTCAAGCCAAGGACTGCCACCATACTTGGAGATCTGGGAGGTGACCACCTTCGGTCCGAGTGTCTCCGGGGTGTTGCGGTCCTGGTTGGACCGCTAGCCGAGGCTTTGCGGTCCTAAGAGGGCCGCCAACCGGTGTGACGGTCCAGAGAGGACCACCACTTGGTTTTTCGTGCTCATTGTGTCCGTTTCACATTGTGTTTGCCTTCGGTTGACCCGGTTGTGACCCAGTGGTTGACCTATGGCCCCGTGGATGTCCCAGACATCCTGTGGGTACCGTGACCGCATTTTTGGGTGTCCGGAGATATTGAGTTATCTCAATTAGCGTGTCCGTGGGTTTTGGGGGTCTGGGTGACCCCATGTGTTTCAGACTTTTGTGCTTTCGCTAGATCGAGTCACCGTGAGTCGGTGTGAGTGCGGAGGGTCTTCTCCGCACGACGTGGGTTTTTTCGAAAGGTGGTTTCTGAGTGGGCTGTGAGTTTGGCCCTTGGACTGTGAGTCCAGTCACCTAGCCTGGGGCTAGAGATTTCCTGCTTGTCCCTTGGATAGGTAATTAACTTAGCGGCTTGTGAGTTGCCTTAGGAATCGTTCCACCGTGATTTCAGACCTAGGGATTAGGCCAGATTTACGGTACTGTGCTGTCACGTGCGACGATCTTGACCCGAGTCTTGTGACTCAAGGACCGTTGGGTTTATTAGGTCTAGTGGATTATCCAGAGTTGGGTGGCTCCGAGTCACCTATTACTCCGCGTTACTTGCGATGCGTGCATGCGTAGTTTTCAGTGTTCACGTTTAGTGAACCCCCACTAGTCATAGCTTTCTTACGCACGCGTGTACAGACCCACTTGGGAGTGGTGGAGAGCGTGACCCGAGAGAGAGAATTTTTAGGCTGGTTACCGTAGGGCCCCTCCGCGTAGCTTGAGTCTGGGCTTTGGGGAAGAACCAGCTAGACGATCTGACCTAGGACGTATGGTCTGTGTGTGCACACGTGGCTGGGGGCGTCAGACCCGCACTGACGAGCGCGACCCCAACTAGTCCTTGTTCTGTGTTCTAGGTTACTGTAAGGTGTCTCAGCCTCTGCCTGGGGCATCGTAGGGAGACACTTGAGGCTACGGACTAAGTCGTCAGTGAACGCATCTGGCCTTACTTCTGGTGGGCAGGTACTCTCGTCACTTGGCGTGAGTTGTCGTGACTCGAGGTTCTTTTCCTCATCTGCGAGACGAGATTTTACGTGTAGCTTTTGGGTGTTTTTCCGAAATCGATATCTAGGGTTTCTGGTGAGCGTCACCGAGGGTTTCCCCTAGACCCTAGACGGTGTAGAGTTCATGACGGCGAGGTCGTGACCGTGTTTCCAGACCACGTGATTTTAGAGTGGGCCTTCGTGTGTGAGCACAGGCCTCCACGATAGAGGTGTCATGACATTTTTCTAGTAGCGTGACTAGGTTGGATCGTGTTCTGGTGGTCCCCCGACCGTGGGATCGGGGTGTTGGGTCCCGTTTCAGTAGGAGTAGTTATAGAGTCATGATTTTATCGGTTGCCGTGCTTTGGGAATTCGTGTACGGTCGCGCAACTCCTGCTGCTGTTGTTGTTCTTACTGTTGCTGCTTTCCGTACCGCCATTGTTTAGGGTTGAGATTCTGCAGGACCCCTACTGAGCTAGTGATACGAGGATCACCCCTAGTTTTCAGGTGTTGCGGTTCTTCCTCGAGGTTTGAGGGTGCTATGTGGAGATTCTTAGCTGCTAGCTCACCAGGCCGAGTGTTCACTTGGCATCGGGTACGCTTCTCTACCTTAGACTATATTTCTATTGAACTGGACTCTGTTGTACTTAGATTATTTATTTCTGTTTGAATTATCCTGCTTTATTTCCTATTTCTATGTACCCCACACATATCCTTTTAGTCTTCCGAGCCCTCCGGCTCGTGGGCGACAGGCCAGGATTCGAATGGTATCGGGTTATTCTCGGTATCCGGATCTTGAGTCGTTACATCATCATTGTCACCAGACGCCACCACCCGCGGCCTCTCACGACCCGCCCACCCCTAATCGCATAAGGTGGGTAGGTAGGGGGGACGACATATGACTGGAAGCTCTCGTTAACTTAGTGTGTTGCCTTCACAGCCGGCCTACTACAAAGAAGAAGAAGATAGGAAGAACGGAGCACTTGATCCTCCTTTCC
>JANBPO010009517.1:0-17923 GCA_024336825.1 Amorphophallus titanum | reverse complement strand
ATCCGCCATCTACTCCATGGTCAACACCTATTCTCAGGGAACTTCACTGTCAGCCCTGTCAGTCCCAGATCTGTGAACTAGCCCACTCCAAATTTGCCAGCGACCAGCCCAGATCATTCAGAATTACAGGGATAGCCTAGAATTGAATCTCTTTGAGAGAGCTTTCTAATGCCGCTAGTCTCGCATCATTCTGACGTCGAGGTTGACTGCAGTGTCAGTTCTCACCGGGACGCGCGCTGTAAAATAGCAGCTTAAGATCCGTGGACAGCAGCTCTGGCAAGTGGAGATCGGAGCCACCCCGCCACCGACCGACGTTCCAGCTCGGCCCCCATCCAGGGGAGCGCACTACCAGGTGTCATCATCACAGTGGGACTCACTCTGTCAGATCCGGAGGATCGAGCAGCACGTGGGCCCCACGAACCCGCCGAACGCGTCGTCCGGACAGCACCAAAAATGTGGGTTTCGGCATCGACGGAGCGACATCAAGATGCTGCCCGTCAACCCAATACCTGATACTCCCGGGCCCCACATGTGACCTATTACCTCCCTGCATTGAGTGGGTCGATACATTTTGTACTGCTGTAAAGTTTGTTAACCGGGAGTACAGAGTTGGCCAGGATTGTCTTCCCCACGTCGGGAGCGTGGAGGTACACTCGCACCCTTACTTTACTTACTTGCTTTCCTAGTATAGGCTCTTGACGCCACTGCTTGTGAGTATGATAGGTCCCTAGCTTGATCATCTTAATCACTGCTGTGAGTTGTGAGAGTGAGACCTGTCCCATGACTCGTTTCGAGCACGAGAGTAAGCTGATCACCCTAGACTCATCGTCGATTTCTCAACCGAGCAGATCGTCTCGTTTCCCTCATCGGGGGTGACCGTGAGTGAGTGCTTCTTGTTTGGGCACGCTTGCCACTTCAGGAGCCACGTAGGTGCTGAGTTGGTCATGTAGTTGCTGGTCTCGTCAATCCTCTAGTCGCGTCATCTAGTAGAAGTCCAAGGAGCACGTCCACAACATCGAGTCTCATTGTCGTCCCGCATCACAAAATGACATCGAAGTCCTGAAGTAGTAACGCATAGAGCCTAGCCGCAAGTTCTGTCCTTCCACCCACACAGGCACCTTCTCGAAGCAATACAAAATGTGCATGAAATCACCAGTAGGTAACTCCACCGCCATGTCACAGGACATCTCGGCCATCTGGTCCTCCACGATCTGAGTAAAATTCTCAGAAATGAACGAATGAGAAGCACCCAAATTGAACAAAACACGAGCCGCACAACTCAAAATCGAAAGAGTACCTTCCACCAACTACAAGACCTCAACCTCTGCACTGGTCATGTGGGTCACTCTGCCTCAGGACCTCTGCCTCCCTACAGTAGCTGACCGAGACAACTGAGGAAACTGCTCCTGTCGCTGGTACTGCTGCGGCTGTGATGGCATCTACTGGGGTTGAAACTGCTGCTGCTGCTGAAACCCGGGTGACTGACTCGGTCTTTGCAGACTGTCACGTGCCATGTGAGCTGGCCGATCGCACCTGAAGCAAACCATGGGCGTTGAACACTGCCTGCCTAGATGCAAACCACCACACCTGGGAGACCCGCCCCGAGCACCACTCACCGAACTCTGACGCTGAAAAGCTACCAGGTGCTGAACACTACCCATCGACTCTTACTGCGACTCCTTGCAACTCCGTCGCCTCCTGCCAAAACCAACTTCCCTGAACAACTTCTTGAGCTTCGAGCTGAAGGATGATGACTTTGGCACGGGAGCCGCAGATTGCACTGCCACGGAACCACCTGCTGAGAGCTGGGTAGTACTCTACTACTGAACCTCCATCGGCTGACCAAAACCTATCTACACCTGACCAGCGTTGCCCTGCCCTCGAATCTTTTACAAATCTCTCTCCAACAACGACGTTGCCTTGCACGCCGCATCCAAAGTAGACAAACCTGACGCAAGAAGATGGTGCCTCAACTCGACCCTCAGACCACCAGCGAACTGATCGGTCTCCACTTCCTCATCTGCCATAATGTGAGACGCATAACGACCCAACTCAACAAACCTGGCGCGGTACTGCATCACTGACATGTCACCCTGGGTCAACTCCATGAACTTACGCAGTCTCTGTGTCCTGATGAAAGACAGGCAGAAGGCACGCTCGAACGCCACGATGAACTCCTGCAACGTGATCTGTCGAAGGGGACGAGACTGGAACACTACTTCCCACTCTGACGTCCACCAAGTCCGGGCCGCTCCCTGAAGGCGATGTGTAGCCAACACCACCTCCTCCTCCTTAGCACACTCCATCGCACTGAAGATCCTCTGCAAATCACCCAGCCACTCTCTGGCCACCTCTGGATCTGGCTGGCCACCGAAAGAAGGCGACTGAAACTGCAAGAACTCCTTCAGCACCCGATCGGGACCACCTCGGGACGACGAACCCTCGCCAGCATCACCTCTGTACTGTAGGTCGCCCTGCTACCGCTGCTAGAAGACATAGTCAAACATGCCTCGGAAGAAATCGTCCATCCATGGAGCTCGCGCGCCTCCAGCTGCACTCTCTGGAACCGAGGCTCTACTCTGCTCCTCTGGACCACTGCTCGACTCCCCCTCCTGGGAACGAGCCCTCCTCCGCGGTATCATAACACACTTGGCATCAAGAAAACAATCGCAAATCAATAAAACACACGGATCCTAAAGTCAGTCACCGACTGTACCGGACATTCATGGACCTTCTGGACCACTGCAGTCATTCAAATTCTCATACACCTTCACAACCACGCTCTGATACTAGCTGTGGCGACCTAGGATCCGAGTACCAGAAAGGAACCGTCGTGACTTGAATCGTGTCCAAATAAAAGTACAGTCAACTGAAAGAAAGGTACAAGTACAAAGGAAAAGTATAAGTACATGAGACATACCGCGGCTCTGGAAACTGGCGGGTCGGATCTCCCAGCTCCCTGATCTGATCAAGCTGAGATTTTGAGGGATGCTTCCACTATCTGTTAGCTTTCCATCAGCATAGTTTTTCCCCATTTTGACCCCGTTTGATATTTTTCCCTCAATTTCTATTCCACCCCTATCAGCCTGTCCAACAGTAGATCTACGGGATAGATATTCATAGATGAATTTTCACACCCCCCAGATGTTGTCAAATACCAACAAAAGACCTATGTGCGTGTTCCTCCCACTCCCCTCTATCAACCATAAAAATCCCAGGTCTTAATTCATTCATTTAATTCTCGGTCAAAGCTCATAATCAGGTAGGTTCCCATCTACCATGTGGATTCTGAGTTTCGGGATAGAACCATCACTCAGTTTGTAGAGCCTGTCATTTTCGTTCTGATCATTGGATGGTTTTGGAATTCTAGTATGTCGAAGATCTTCGAGCTCTCTTCGCAACAACGCTAACCTTGTCTTGATCCGACGTCATGGCTGGGAGTACCGACCATCCTCGTCAGGGTGCGCAAATCTAATCTGAAGCAGAGCTACGGGACAGCCTTGGGAATTAATTACCAAGACATTACCCGCCTCCTCTTCGGTGACCGCTGCTCTCGGGGATCGACCTGGGACATTTTAGGAGCGCCCCTGTCCATTACTGCAGCCAGGAACCTCTTCGGACATTGCCATACTAGTAGTGGGTCACACATGTTGTCCCGCGGGCCCGAGTGAACAGTGCTGAACCGGTCGATCGCGTCCACCCAAGCACCACCGACTGCTGCCCGCCAACCTAAGATTAGTGCTCGCAGACACCACATGTCACCTATTACCTCCCTGCGTGGAGTGGGCTGTAAAATGAATGCTATAATTTAATATTCACTGCTGTACTGGGAGTCACAGATCTCGGTCGGGAAGTCTTCCCCATGCCCCGAGTGTGGATGTACACCAGCCCCCTCTGTTTGTCGCTTTGCTAGCTAGTATATACTCTAGAAGCCACTGCATGTGAATAGGTTACTTTCCTAGCCTTATCTTATTACGTCACTACTATGTGTTGAGAGAGCGTGACCCGTCCCATGACTCCCTCTGAGCACGAGAGTAAGCTGACCACCTGAGACTCAAAGCCAATTTCTCAACTGTGCCGATCGACACGTTTCCCTCACTGGGGATGACTGTGAGCGAGTACTTCTGTTTGGGGTACGTTCTCCTCATTAGGAACCCAGTTAGGTGTCGAGTCTTGTGTGTCATTGCTGGTCGCGTCATCCAAGAGTCATGTCGTCACTTAGAGTCTCAGTTTCGAGTCGAGTCCCATGGTCATCTTGCATCACTCAGGGACCGTTGTAGTTGTAGGTCTAGTTGCCTTGTTCTGAGTCTGTTGGCAGTCTCTTGTTCTACCTTTGGTACTTCGAAGTATGTGTTATAAGGCACTCTTGCCTGTATGTACTTCGGCACTTGTGTTTTGGAGTTCGTGTCTTGTGAGCCTTCACTAGTCGTAGCCTTACGACACGCTTCGACTTGATGGCTTTTACAGCGGGGCACTTTCGGTTCATGATTTTTAAGCTAGTTTTTGTCGGCTCCTGTGGTTACCATTGCATCCTACGGGGGGAGAAAAGTAGCTAGAGGCCTGGCTTAGGCAAAAGCCAGTGTGTGCACATGTGGTCAGGGGCTTTGGACTGACGTCGGCGGGCGTTCCCCTGTCTAGTCACTCACGACTTGGTTACTATTTTGGTTCTGACAGTGTCTTGGTCGCTGCCTGACTGTAGGCATAGCATATGAGATGCTTGTAGGCGCATCATAAGACGTCAGTGGATGCAGCTGGCTATTCTTCTAGTGTGGGGCACTCCAGTCACGTGACACATGACCCTTCACAATTCTCTGTATGTTTTTTTGTGCGTTGTGACCTTTCTGGGTTAGCCTTCTCTTGGCTTTTCCTGAGGTCGATGTCTTGTCGCATGCATGCCATTCTAGTCATGTGTGGGACAGTGTGCACGACATTCTATTCGTGTTGTCTGAGTTTGTCTAGGTTTTCCTAGGCTTTGTCGGTTGTTCTTGCAGGTCTTCGTTTGGAGCCTGGCGTCATGTCGACAGTTTAGTAAGCTTCTGACTTTTCTTAGTTCAGAGTTCACCCTTCTGTCTTTATTTAGTGTAGTGTCTGCTTAGAGTAGTTTTGGGGGCCGAGGTTAGTTCGGTAGTCATGCTCTTCCGGTACGGCTTTTCCCTTTCCTTTTAGCTCCCCTATACTTAGTTGCTCCCTACTCCTGCTATCCTTTCTTTTACAGCTTTGTAGTTTAGCTTTCCTGCTTTACTACTTCTATTGTTTACTTGCTATTTTAGCGTGTTACTGCGTATTTTCTAGTGGGGATCCGCGTGACCCCTACTGAGCTAGTGACACGAGGCTCACCCCTGCTTTTCAGGTGGTGGTCGTTCATTCGACTTTCGTGTGGTTCTTGGTGCGTGTGCTCGTAGCGTGTTGTTGTGGCCAGCTGGTACCTTCGTCAAGCTTCCTCTGACTTCCTGGTACATCTTTACTTTTCTGTCGACTGTACTTGGCACTTGTTGTCTTTTCTTTGGACTTGACTCTAGACTATAATTGTGAAATTTAAACTATTAATCAAAAAGTAATTTTATTTCTACTACTTTAGCAAATCGATCTAATGAAATTTAATTGCTTACTGTTATATCTGTCAGTTCAATGTACTACACGACAATCCCTTTATCCCTTTAGGAGCTTTACCGCTATTGGAAGGCCTCACGAGTTCCAAGTGGTATCAGGTGTATTCGATAATCCTATCGGATGTATCTGGTATCCGAGATCCGGGTCGTCACATCAGGTGCGTCTCCCCACGTGGAAGCCTCTCGGCAAATGGCTGGAGGCCGCTTCACTCTCCAAGGTGGGCAACTCATTCGCAATGGGCCAGGCGGGCCCTCACAAGCCCCACCTCAAAAGTAGGAAGCCTCCTCCAGTCCGAGAGGGAAAAAATCAGGGTTCCCTTAGAAACCCTCAGAAGCAGACATCGTCGCTAAGGAGCGATGGGGAAACTGCTGGGGGCGTATTCACAGTCCCCCAGCTACATGTCAGCCAGAATTATCCCTCTACCTGCGGGACTTCGAGCAATGTTTCGCTGAACAAGAGCACGCCCTCCGCACCCTGTAAAAGGACTCCACTCTGAAGGATGAGGAGCAATCCCCATTCTCCGATCAAATCCTGAAGGCTGAAGACTCCTTGAGATTCTCATTGTCGACCTTCAAGTCCTATGACGGATAGGGCAACCTGGCCGACCATTATAATAGTTTCTACGCTTTGATGATGCTACATGGAGCGTCTGATGCTGTCAAGTGCCGCACATTCGTGACCACCCTAATATAGAGAGCCCAAGCTTGGTTTCAAGCACTCGCCCCCTAGCAGCATCCACAACTTCAGACAGTTCAGGAGACTATTCAAGAAAAGCTTCGCTGGTAGCGGCCCTCCAAGGTCGATCGCAGGGCTGTTGGCGCTAAAGCAGGCACAATGGGAAAAGCTATGGGCTTACATCAACAGATTTAAATAGGAACCCCTGCGCATCCCCCGCCTGGACGTCGCCTCAGCCATCACTTCATTGACTGGAGACACCCGAGACGAGAACCTCCGATGAGAACTAGTGCTCCACATATCCTCCTCTCTCGCCGATCTGGATACCCTAGCTCTGTGTCATGCAGAGTGTGAAGAAGTCCTCAATGCTTGTCGAAACCCTACAAGCCCTGGGCGAGAAGGGGACAAAAAGTGATTGTCCGAGCAAGCCTCGGGCCGAGGAAAGAGAAGAAGCCAGGACGGGGACCCCAAAGAGCCTCCATGGTAGTTCGAGTGGTATACTCCCTTGTCCACTCCTGTCTAAGAAATCTACCAAGAAATCAAGGACTCAGGCCTCCTTCGTCGACCCGAGCCTATGAAGGCTGACCCTCGACGCCGTAGCCACCGCAAACACCATCAGTTCCACAATGACCATGGCCACCACACTGGGGATTGCCAGCACCTCAAAGATGAGATCGAGAGTCTTATCCGCCAAGGTGACCTTTCCAAGTATGTGGCCGAGCGGCAAGAAGATCGTGGAGGCCCTCCAGAAGAAATCGATAATCGTCCCCACGTGGTCCACATCAACGTCATTTCAGGAGGATCCGCCTCTGGAGGGGACAACAGCCAAGGAAGAAAGCTTCACGCCGAACGAGCCTCTCAGGCTTCGGAGCCCCCTAAAGCTCTACCGGTGAATGACCAGCAGGCCTTGATCTTCACCAACCAAGACCTGGAAGGGGTAGCCACCCAGCATGATGACGCCCTTGTAATCTCGGCTACTATAAACCATTGTAATGTAGATAGGATATAAGTGGACAATGGGAGTGCCCCAGATGTTTTGGTGTATGAATGTTTCTTGAAAATGGGTGAAAACCCATCCAGACTTCGCCCGATTCGAACCCCTCTCTGTGAGTTCAATGGTCAGGCAACTTATCCCGAGGGAGCCCTGAGCCTGCCAGTTACTCTTGGTACCCCTCCTAAGATCGTCATGCTTATCGCAAACTTCGTGGTGATTAAAGAGATGTCAACCTATAATGCCATCTTCCACTGAGGTATTATTGGCCAAATAAAGGTAGTGTCCTCCACCTATCACCAGAAAAAGAAGTTTTCGACCAAAGTCCGAGGTAACCAGGCAACAGGTAGAAGGTGCTATGTGATCTTGCCGAAGTCGTAAGGCCAGAGGGAAAAAAGAAAAAGGTCGAGGGACTCGAGGATAAACTTATGGTAGGCAAGCTTGGCGGGGAGCTGCTATCAGTCTTCATCAATGACGAACCGACTCTTGAAGTAAAAATTGGGGCAGATTTATCGCCTGATGTACAAGAGCAGTACAAAGATTTCCTTTCCAAGTACATTCAAGTCTTCGCATGGTCTGATTAGGATCTTCCTGAAATTCCTGAAAAAGTGGTGATGCATAAACTCAATCTCGATCCATCGGTTAAACTTATCTAGCAACGAAGAAGGAAGCACACTCCAGAAAAATAGGTGGTCATTAAAGAGTAGATGAATAAGGGGAAGAAAATTAGGCTATTTCATCCGGTCCTTTACCCGACTTAGCTCGCCAATGTCGTCCTTGTACCAAAGGATTCAGAAAAGTGGCAGATGTGTGTACACTTCACCGACCTCAACAGAGCCACTCCGAAGGATTGTTATCCATTACCAAGCATCGACCAACTAGTCGATTCAACCTCAAATAATGAACTTCTCAACTTTCTGGATGCTTACTCCGGCTACCACGAGATCATGATGGACCCCAAGACACCGAGAAAATCGCCTTCGACATCGATTTTGGTGTATACTATTACACCCGAATGCCTTTCGCTAAAGAATGCCGGAGCAACTTATCAGAGGTTGATCAACCACATCTTTGAAGACCAGATCAGGTGGAACATCGAGGTCTATATTGAGGACATGCTCATCAAGACACCCAAGGCCGAGGACCATTTCACTGACCTGTACGAAACGTTTAACAATCTCCAGAGATATAATATGAAGCTTAACCCGACTAAGTGTGCCTTTGTTAGGTCCAAAAAGTTCTTGGGGTTCTTGGTGACTCAGCGAGGGATTGAGGGTAACCCCAACAAGGTTTTGGCCATCCTAGACATGTGGCCACCCACTTGTATCAAAGATGTCCAGCGCCTGGTTGGGAGAATTACTGACTCAACCGTTTCCTATCCCAAGCTGCAGAGCAATGCCTGCCCTTCTTCAAATTACTAAGAGGGCCCAAGATAGCGTCTGCCACATTCACCTGGGATAACGAGTGCCAGAAGGCATTCACTGAGCTAAATGAATTTCTGGCCTCACCTCTAGTGTTATCAAAGCCCATGCCTGGAGAGACGTTGTACCTCTACCTCTTGGCGACTCCCTCCACCGTAAGCTCGATCTTAGTTCGAGATGATGGAGGCATAGAGAAGCCCCTGTATTAAGTCACCAAGGTGCTCCTTCAGATCGAAAGAAGGTACCCCTCAACTAAGAAACTCGTGCTAGCGTTGGTGACCTTGACTAAGCATCTCCGGCCCTACTTCCATGGACACTCCATCGTGGTGCTGACTAGCGAGCCCCTGAAGAAGATCTTGGCTCATCCCAAAGCTTCAGGTCACCTCGTCAAGTGGGCCATACTGCTCGGCCTCCCGGACCCACTTGTAGCCCTTTACCTCCCTGCGTAGAGTGGGCAATAAATATTCATTACTGTAATTATTGTGTAATTATTTTTACCGGGAGTTATCGTGATTGGTAGAGGTCATCGTCCCTACACCCGGAGCGTGGAGGTATCGTGTTCGCTTCTTACTCGGCATCTTGCTTTACTTGTATTTATTTTATATGCCACTGCTAGAGAGCATGTTAGGATAATTTAGCTCGTTATATCAATTCAATCACCGCTGCGAGCGAGAGAGTGAAACTCGTCCCGTGACTCAATCCGAGTACACGTGGAAAAAGTAGATACCCGAGACTCATAATCGGTTCATCAACTGTGCACGGTCCCACGTTTCCCTCGCTTAGGGATGCCCGCGAGCTAAAGTCTCAGATTCTTCTTTGTCTCGTACCGCATCAAATTGGTATCAGAGCGAAAGGTTGAGTCTAGGGTTGTCATTGCATGAAAAGGGAAAAAAAAGTGTCTTAAGTCTAGGATCATCATTCTGTTAAAAAGAACAAAAAAAGTGTTTTAAATTACATTGCATCCCCAATACTCCGGTATATCAAAATACATTACTGGAAGGTTAGGT
Source organism: Amorphophallus titanum (assembly GCA_024336825.1). Classification (NCBI taxonomy): domain Eukaryota; kingdom Viridiplantae; phylum Streptophyta; class Magnoliopsida; order Alismatales; family Araceae; genus Amorphophallus; species Amorphophallus titanum. Next base: position 8,219 of record JANBPO010009517.1, on the reverse strand, counting down.
TATGCGTATCCAGAAGGTAGCCCCTCGTGTCGAGTCGGACCTTCAGGTTAAAGTCTCTGCCACATACTGGAAGTTGGGTTAAGTCTAGGGTCTTGAGTCTAGAGAGTCTAGGTGCATGCATTAGTTTTACATTAAAAAAAGGAAAGAAAAGAAAAAGAAAGGGGTTCCAATGCATGCCTACTCCTAGGGGAATCAATTCCCATCTCTTCGCAACTATGGCCAACCCCTACATCAAACCTGTGCAAGGAAATCAGTCCGTGTCTGAGTACATTTGGGACTTTGAAGTGTACCAGTCAAGATGTGGATTCGGGAAGGAGAGCACCACGGTCGGATTTCAATTTCGGAGAGGTCTGCGGCCTCACTACTTGTTTGAGTGTCTTTGCCGCGACGCAGTCACTCTAGAGCAATCTTATCAGGTCGCTCTAGAGGTCAAGCCGTTCGAGTCATGGTTTGATGCCGCCTTTCGGCAAGCATCTACCTCTCCACATGGCATGCCAACTCACGGTCCTCTTCCCCTCATTGAGGATCCTCTTCCCCCACCCGTGAGAGCCCATCCTTCCCCGTTGCCTACACCCCCTATCCACTAGAAGGATAAGGGTAAGGACCCACTTATCGAGGAATCCAGTGGGTTACGACAGCAGTGTTATCACTACCAAGGGTTCGGTCACTTCACCGGATAGTGTCCCACTCAGACATCACTAGCCCTAGCAGAAAAAAAGGTTGGAGAAGCCACACCCTCCGATCTTTATTCGGAGCCACCCAAGCCAGAGCCACCCGTACTTCTAACGAGAAAGCTATTCATTGCGGAGCCACTACATAATTGGGCTCAAGATAGACTTAGTCCCTAAACCATCTTGCTACCCCTCCGTGGACCCAACCCTCTCAATAGTCCCCATGAACTCCTATCACACCACTTTCAAATCCGTTTGCTTCGTAGAAAGTGTAAAGGATATACTAAGGAGTTTAGAATGTCAATGGGAGCTAACGTATACATTGGCCTTAGGGTCTGACCAACTCTATACTCATAGCTTCATGCTCCCAACTTTGGGGTCTGTTACCTCGGTGTACACGGTGGGCCCTATCACCACCGAGGTCCTATTGCTCTTCCCAGTTCCTGATGAGCTTGACTTTGCCCCCTCTTACGGTATTGTCATCCCGAGGGAGGACCCATATCTACTCTATGAGCTCACCATCCCTCGTACCATAAGGAATGAAGGTGACCACCTACACCTTCAAGAACCCTACACATGGGACCATGACATGGCAGAGTCCATCTCTTGGGGTCATACCTTCTTTGACCCTTTAGACCCCTTCACTAGTGAACCTCCCGAGATATCATATTCACTCCACTTCTTCGAAGGAGTTCACTATCACACCCGTTCCCCATGGGTCAGTCAATCCATTCATTGGGGTATGGAAGAAGGTGGTTTTGGGTCTCCTAGCCCTCCCAGACCCATACCCAATGGGAAGTCGTTGCCAGATTGGTTCACACTTAGATGTCTAGGATTCCATGATGCCACCAACATTTGCTTGAGTCTTGTGTATGCATGGCACACGTTCGGATGTCCTGGTCCACCATTAGATATGTATGGGTCAGACTAACCGTAGGTTTGTTTAGGGTCATGTATAGGTCTGTGTTTTTCTTTATTTGTCCAGTTTGTCATGAGTCTGTCGAGTCTGTTGTAAGCTCGCGATATTTGCTCCTTTCGAGTACGAGACAAGTCGGATCTTATGCGTACGTTGTAGACTTGCTAGAGAGATATGTGTTCAGCTCTTCTTAGTGTATCGGATCTAGTCACCCAAGGGACACAGCGGTGATTCCTAGTTAGTCATTGAGCCTTCTCCCTTCCTTGAGAGTGATCCCATCCCGGAGTATCCACCACTAGCCTCATTCCCCGTAGCGTAGTATATATAATGTATACGAGATGAGCAGGTGCGGATCTCTAGGAGTGGAGCATACTCTACACTTCCTGGTGTGGTGACGGATCTGCCGGAGCGACACACGAGCAACTGCATCCCTTACTCGATGGGGTCGAGTTCTTCTCACCCGGGGAGAATTGATGGGAATCGACACCGAGAACTAACATTCTATTTTTATGTTTGTGTCCTTTTAGTTTACTTTTATATCCTTGGGAAAGTAGTTTTACAATTATAAGGCTTTATAAGCCAATTTGTTATTTCCCAAGGATCTTTAGGTTTTTATGTAAAAGTTCAGTAGGTCCAGCAAGGGGGCCCTCACTCCTTCCCCATTGGTCCACCTAAGTCCTAGGGGTCCATGTGGGGCTGGTCAAATGTCAAGGTGGCTTCTAGAAAGATTCTTTCCTTCTTGGACAAGTCAAGGGAAGAAGGAAGAAATAGAGTTGGGAGAGTACAAGGTTGACCCTCCACAACCCCATGAAGCACCTCTCAGGAGAGCTGTGGCCAATATGATTTCCTTGTATCAGGCATTGCCCAAAGAAGTCGCAGAAGCCAGCACTCAGCACACTTATGAAGCCTACTTTCTGACACCAATGAAAGAACAACAGGCATGGCAGCAGGTCCCTGCAAAGATTAAGAAGAAAGCCACACCTCGCTCGAAGGTGAGGGCACAAGTCTGTGGCATCACGCCACGACCTACTCCTCCAGCACCAGCACCAACTTGGACCAGGTCGTCTACAGTAGCAAGAATACATACCCACAATCGAAGAAGACAAACTTTGTTGCCAGTGGCAAAAGAAATTAGTCCAGAGGCCCGGCGGCTGCAGGACTACACAAACGGGCTAGATGAATATGAACAGCCCGAACTAAAACCTCTACTGATACAGGATCATGTCCCATGGCAAGAATTGGAGTAGCTCTCGCTGGAACAAGAAGGGGAAGTTGATAAAGCGGCAGAAAAGGATGACAGCCTGTTCTGGGGGCAAGTGCTAGCCACAGACAAGAAGAAGAAGCAAAGGAAGAAAAGTAGAGCCTACAAGGCCAAGTGGGTGATAGTGCTTTCCTGCAATACCCTCTCTGCCCTCTTCAATCTACCCAATGAGGAAGATGAGGAGGAAATATGCTTTACACCCACTATCGGGGCAAGCCAGGCTGAAGCCGCGACTGCTACTCATGCAACCCAGTCAGGCCGAAAATGGGGGCGCCAACCGCCCGCCAACCACAACATCATTTTCAGAGGAGAGCAGCCCTATAAGACACCCCCTCCGGAGGTCAAGGGAGTCCAAATCCCTCCTCCTTCAGGGTTATACACTCAAAGTGGGGGCAGCACCGCCATCCCTTCCTTCCTTGAATTTTTGAAAATGATAAAGGATAAGCAGCCATGTCAGGATGCCAGCCCTGTGGCCGGGGGCACTCACCTACAGCTTCAGCAATCTTCTGGTGCTCCAGATGAAGACAAGACTGGCCAAATGACTGGCAACAAGGGACAGCAAGAGGATGACACCCAGCAAGAAGGTACAGACTCAGAGTCCAATGAAGCAGGTCCGTCAGGGGCCGTAGTGCAAGGCTTTTCCAAACCTAGATGGGCAGAGGAGATGAAGCTATCCAATGTCTGAGCTAGAAGCAGGATAATGAAGCTACTTAAAAAGCTTCCAGCAATGTTCACTATTTGGGAGATCCTCTCCTTGAGTGAAGAGACTCGACGGGTGATCATCACTGCTCTCCAGACGCCTGCCTAATATGAGGTGTGTTTGGCCGAAATGTTGCCAAAAGCCAATGTGACTTTTACTCAGGAGGACATGTTACTCCCTACTGTCAGCCACAACAGACCGCTGTACATGAAGGGGCAGTTGAATGGTTAGGAGCTGAGCAGAATTCTGGTAGATCCCAAAGCAACCGTCAACATCCTACCGTACAGAGTATACCAGAGGTACTACTTTAATGTGCACCTCGACAAAGTCAGAGATATGCGTATCGTCGGCTTCAACCAAAAGTTTGAAGTGCCACTGGAAGTGGCAGAATTTACGCTCACCATGGTGGATTTTACTACAAGGGTGTAGTTTCATGTCATCAACTCCAGCACCTCGTACAAAGCACTGCTTGGCCACCCCTGGCTGCATGAAAATATGGTGGTACCCTCCACACTACACCAATGTATCAAATACAACCAAGAGCGGAAGGAGGAGAGGATATTTGCTGACGTCCACCAATTTGAAGTGTTCGAGTGTCATCTACTTGACGCTTCTCTGTATGCAGAGCAGTCATAGAAGACCTCCAAACCCAAGACCCATGCCAAGGTATCAAGAAGCACCTCCGACAATGACTGGTTCCCGCCACCGCCACCAGGATATGTCAACCCCAAGACGGTCTCACTTATTGCCAGCACAGGAGACGTGGGCAGAGCAGCACCTCCCACCACCTACCCTGAAGCTAATGAAGCCAAGGTCGATCAGCATCACGGCCATATCAAAATCCCAGAAGGTCTCACCGGGCCAATATTCGGCCTCGATCATATCACTGTTGAGCCTTTCAAAATATGGGAGGTGGCACAGTCTGAAGGCCCTAGCAGCTCATTCTACACGGCTGAAGAACCCCCTGCACGGGAAGACATCGACTGTCATCTCCCTGAAGAAATAGAGAACCCGTTAGTCCCCGTTCAAGGGCTGACATTCACAACAAACTGGATGGATAAGATGTTCCGGAAGCAGCACATCCCCTCCGGCCAGCCTCGCAAGGAGAAAGAAGCATTCCAAAGACTTTGGTATCCTGCCAGCCTGGACAAAGAGTTGAGATGTGTCTCCCAACATCCAGGGTTGGGTTTCACCCTTGAAGAATATTATTACAGTGGGTGCTATGAAGTGGACACCATCTCCGCTTTCTTCCCAACAGAAGACAACTCACCAGGGACAACTTTTGATGAATACCCGGTGGAAGCTAAACATACTGGACTGGCTTAATCAAGAGACTCAGAATTAGAAGCCATAACCCCTTGCAGGTGCTGGAAGCAAGTCTATCTTGAAGAAATGGCTCTCCAAGCCAAATTTGACACGGCCAGCAACAGTGAAGCTGAAGATATTGAGGAAGTAGGGCTATTCCTAGCCTTTGCCTACAGCTCTCCATGGGCAGAAATATCACCACCTCTTATACCGATCAAGGAAGTTTCTGCTGAAATTGATCGGGAAGTGCTCGTTACTGTAAAAGAATAGGCTATCTCTGTCAAAGGCAAGGCGATTCAAGGAGGCAGCGAGTTAGAGTTGTCTTCATATGCCACAAAATTGCAATGCTGTTCCTCCAGCTCAGCAAGAAATAACTGTCAATCCTTTGAGGTTGCCAGCACATCAGCAGAGGTTGAAGCTGCCAGCTAACGATGAGAGAATGCTGAAAACCCAAATTCTAGAACTTGAAAAAAAGAATGTTAGGTTGGGAGAAGAAGTGGATGAACTCCAATCTACCCTATCTCGATTTGTCAAACAGGACTTCAAGTGCTCCTTTGGGATCCACGTGTCGAGATGTGAGAGATTACTGTCCATATGTCCAATCATTTGTTCCTAGATGCGTGTATCTTGGATCATGTGCATGTTCATCGTTCAAGCTCACGTGCGTCTATAGTTATGTCCATCAGGTGTTTGATCATGGGCCTTATCTGTCAAGGCAAAGGATAAATACGACAGTTAGTGTTATGAAGTAGGAAAAATAGATTTTGCACGGACCTCATAGAATAGATGAAGCAATGTGCATGGACATCCTTCTGCCTAAAGCGAGTATGCACGGACTTGAATAGCATAATACTAATGTGCACAGAATCTATATCCAGACATGCACGAACGTTGTATGCACAAGAGAGTATATGCACAGACTTAGCATCGGACATGAATAAAATATGCACGGAGCTTGTGTTACTAGCACAAACCTTTGTATGTAGTAAGCGAAATGTGCACGGACCTTAAAACTACTGGCATGTAGTTCTTCAAAGCATGCACGGACTATGAAATGCACTGCCCTTATATGCACAGACCTTGGATTGCACGAACTTCGTGTGTGCATAGACAAGCAGCAAGACATGCACAGACTATACGTGCGGTTAAGACTCTGAACGAAGATATGCACGGGCCTAGCCTCTCAAAGGTTGAGATGTGCATGGACTCAAAATTTGAGAAATGCATGGACCTAGCCTCTCAAATATTGAGATATGCACAGACTCAGATTTGAGAACTGCACGGACCTTCTATTGCATGAGTGAGATGTACACAAAGTTTAGTCGTGCTTAAACAGAGTTTGCACGGACTTGGGTATACCTTCTTCGAGCAAAATGCACTGACCTTATTTGAGTATAGATCTTATATCCCGACCAGTCAAGAATGTGCACGGACCTATAAAAGCTACGTAAAAACTGCATGGATGTTATATGCACAAAGGAAGCAAGGCGCAGACCTTCTTTATGCAGGATGGCCTATATGCACGGACCTTAAAGCCTAGATGAAACATGACATGCACGGACCTCAGAATGTGCATAATGCTGAATATGCATAGACCTTATGCGACAAGACCAAACATCCACGGACTTAACATGGCACAAGACGAACCTTGCACATACCTTAATCGTGCAATGCAAAAGATGCACTAAATTGAATAGAGAATGCACGGACATTGAAATGCATTTTAACTAAAATGTGCAACGACTTTATATGCATTGAAACTGAGATGTACACTGACCTATGCTAATGGGATGATCATGTTGAGCATCAACTCCTAGGATGAGCAATCCAAGATCAAATGTACATGGTCCCAATAATGCATGAAGGACATTGTCGACTCATGGCGTCGACTGTTACCAAATGCATATGAATAGTAAATATGCATGAACCCTCTAAAGTGTGAGCAGTAAAAATGCATGGACCTTCTAAAGTGTGAGTGCCTACAACCTTTTTGATGAAATGATTGTGCATGCAATCTGACCTTACAGAAGCAACACACAGCAAGCAATTAATGCAGCATCATTCAATCTTTCATATGCATACACATGGTGACTTCTAGTGTATGCTATCACCAAAATCACAGAGGCACAATAATCTCCCCCTTTTTGATGATGGCAACACTATGAGTCACACTGACTCAATTCAAACTATTCTCCCCCTTTGACTTCATCAAAAAGAAAATAGTTTGAGACGAGAAATACAAACATGCATGAAATTATTGAATTAAAAGCTCCCCCTTAGACTACAACATTAAGGCACAACAGTGCTATTCTCTCCCTGGATTAAGGAAATAAATCAGCAAAAACACAGGGGCACTTAGACACTGAAGTACCAATCAAGTCTATGTTCTATTCTTCCCCATTGAGCCTACGCCCCCGGAGAATGTGAGATGAAGTGAAGTGGGGATATGACAGTGATCAGCAAAAATCGCAAAGACATCCAAGAAGGAGTGTTAATCATAGAGAAATCAGGTAAAATCTCTCCCTTAAACTCAGACTAAAATTGATGAGTCATTCTTTCAAAGCCATCATTGGTCAAGCAGAATTAAGTCTGATACCAATTGTTAATAAACCTTGAAGGCTGAAACCAGTAGTGATGAAAAGTGATGTCAACAAAAGCACAAAAGCACATGTGCAGTCATAAAATTTTTAGGTTGAAGATCAGTGAGCAAAAGATGCCAATGAAATTTTCAAGTCGAACAGCAACTAGAAATTGAGCATAGGATTGGTGAAAGATAGTAAGCAAGAGTAAAGCACAGAAGTTTCAGAAATGACTGGATTGCCAAAGAGTAGATAAGGCAAAAAGATTTTCAATAGAATACCAACTTCATAAATCTTATTAACGAATTTCAGAATCTTCTATTATAATAGATTATGAATGAGTCTAAACTTATCAGCATGATTTAAGCATGATGTATACAGAGTTCATCAAGAAAAGTCAATACTCATATCTGAAACAACTTTTAATAGAAATGAACCAAATGCTCATATGTCATTCTTGTTTAACCTCCTTCTCTCTTACTCATTCAAACTTAATGACTCCTATGGGAGTTGCACAAGACAATATTAAGATTAAACACTTGTGAGTGTATCTGAACTTGTCTTTAGTTTTTCAGAATTTTTCTTTTGTTCAGCAACATTATTTTTCCTGAGCTAGTCTAGTTGAAACAACACCTTTTTACGTGAGGCATAACATGTCTCAGGTGAAGTGACTCAGTTACTCAGTGTGATCACCTTGTTGTTTCTCATAAAGAACATAGTTAGCAATTTGGTGTGTCTTTTTACATGAGGAGACACCTCGATTAGATGCCAGAATCCCCAGTTACTC
>JANBPO010009511.1:0-11756 GCA_024336825.1 Amorphophallus titanum | reverse complement strand
ATAAATCTTTAATAAATTTCGATAAATGTCAAACCAAGGCCTAAAAATCCACAAAAATAGCCGAAACGATCTTGGCGAAGAGTACAATGCGACTGCAGCGACCACGAGTCGAGGAACTGAGGGATAACCAAAACGAAGTGCTCTCAACTCAGGGCTGCAAAGGCAGTCCGAAACTCTTCTAAAAGGATCAGAAACTCAATAAAGATCCGACAGGACCCAACAACGATCCGCCAAAGATCCAGGATATTACAATGAATGTCATGTACAGTCGGCGACTGGCATAGGGTCCATGTGTTTTATTGAATTGCGATTGTTTTCTTGATGTCATGTGTGTTATGACGCCACGGAGGAGCACTCATTCCCAGCAGGGGGAGTCGAATAGTGGTCCAGAGGAGCAGAGCAGAGCCACGGTTCCAGAGGGTGTAGCTAGAGGTGCACGAGCTCCAGAGATGGACGATTTCTTCTGAGGCATGTTTGATTATGTCCTCCAGCAGCGACAGCAGGTAGACCAACAGCAGAGAGGAGATGTTGGCGAGGGTTCGTCTTCTCGAGGTGGTCCCGATCGGGTGTTGAAGGAGTTTTTACAATTGCAGCCGCCTTCTTTCAGTGGGCAGCCAGATCTAGAGGTGGTTAGAGAGTGGCTGGGTGATTTACAAAGGATCTTCAGTGCGATGGAGTGTGCTGAGGAGGAGCAAGTGGTGTTGGCTGTGCATCGCCTTCAGGGAGTAGCCTGTACTTGGTGGACGTCAGAATGGGAGGCAGCGTTCCAGTCTCATCCCATTCAGCAGATCACGTGGCAGGAGTTCGTCATGGTATTTGAGAGTGCCTTCTGTCTGTCTTTCATCAGGACGTAGAGGCTGTGCGAGTTCATAGAGTTGACCCTGGGTGACATGTCAGTGATGCAGTACCGTGCTAGGTTCATCGAGTTGGGCCGTTATGCGTCTCACATCATGGCGGATGAGGAAGTGAAGACCGATCAGTTTGATAGCAGTTTGAGGGTCGAGCTAAGGCACCATCTTCTTGCGTCAGGTTTGACCACTTTAGATGCGGCGTGTAAGGTAGCGTCGGCGTTGGAGAGAGATCTGCAAAAGGTCTGAGGGCAGGGCAGTGCTGGTGAAGTTCAGGTAGGTTCTGGTCAGCCGATGGAGGTCCAGCAACAGAGTACTGTCCAGCTTTCAGCAGGCACTTCCGTGGCGATGCAGTAGGTTGCCCCCGTGCTGGAGTCTTCTTACTTTGGCTCGAAGCTCAAGAAGCTGCTTAGGGAAGCTGGTTTTGGCAGGAGGCGTCAGGACCGTAAGCGGCGGACGCAGCAGGAGTCGTCTGGCAGTGTTCAACAGTTGGTAGCTTTGCAACGTCAGAGCTCGGTGAGTGGTGCTCGGGATGGGTATCCCAAGTGCGGTGGCTCTCATCCAGGCAGGCCGTGTTCATCGCCTGTGGTTTGCTTCAGGTGCAACCAGCCAGGGCACGTGGCACGTGACTGTCCGCAGAGGCTGAGTCAGCCATCTGGGTTTCAGTAGCAGCAGCAGTTTCAGCCCCAGCAAGTGCCAGCACAGCCGCAGCAGTACCAGCGACAGGAGCAGTTCCCTCAGTTGTCTCAGTCAGCTACTGTGGGGAGGCAGAGATCCCGAGACAGAGTGACCCACATGACCAGAGTAGAGGTTGAGGCGTTGCATTTGGTGGAAGGTACTCTTTCAATTTTGGGTTGTGTGGCTCATGTTTTGATCGATTCAGGTGCTTCTCATTCGTTCATTTTGGAGGATTTTACTCTGAGCGTGGAGGACTCGGCGACCGAGGTGATGGAGTTACCTACTGGCGATTTCGTGCACGTTCTGTATTGCTTCGAGAAGGTGCCCGTGTGGGTGGAAGGGCGGAATTTTATGGCCAGGCTCTACACGTTTTCACTTCAGGACTTTGATGTCATCTTGGGCATGGAATGGCTCGAGGCTCATCATGCTTTGGTGGACTGCGACTTGAAGAAGGTCTACTTCTGGAAGCTTCATGGACCCACCTTCTATTATCGAGGTATTCGATCTTCCTCTTCCCGCTTGCTTATTTCGGCTATTAGGGCTCGTCGTATGCTTGATGCGGGTTGTCAGGGTTTTCTTGCTTCCGTGGTTTTGGTTGAACGATAGTGTCCCGATGTGGAGGACATTCTTGTCGTGTTTGAGTTTCCCAATATTTTTCTCGAGGAGTTGTCAGGGTTGCCACCGCAGCGAGAGATTGATTTTGTGATTGAGGTGGTACCTGGTACGGTGCCTATGTCGAAAGTCCCTTATCGTATGGCACCTGCGGAGTTACGAGAGCTGAAGGTGCAGTTGCAGGAGCTGCTGGCGAAGGGGTATATTCGTCCTAGTTATTCCCCGTGGGATGCGCCAGTGTTGTTCGTGAAGAAGAAGGATGGTAGTTTGAGGTTGTGCATCGATTATCGTTAGTTGAACCAGTCGACTATTAAGAATAAGTATCCGTTGCCTCGGATTGATGACTTGTTCGATCAGCTTCAGTCAGCCTGGGTGTTTTCGAGGATCGATTTGAGATCGGACTACTATCAGCTACGGATTTGAGAGTCTGATGTGGAGAAGACTGCGTTCCGATCGAGGTATGGGCATTATGAGTTCTTGGTGATGCCATTTGGGCTTACCAATGTCCCCGCAACGTTCATAGATTTTATGCATAGGGTGTTCCGTTCGTACTTGGACCAGTTCGTGGTCGTATTCATGGACGACATCCCTGTGTATTCACGGTCTGCTGATGTAATATCCTGGATCTTTGGCGGATCGTTGTTAGGTCCTGCCAGATCTTTATTGGATTTCAGATGCTTTTTAGAAGAGTTTCGGATTGCCTTTACAGCCCTGAGTTGAGAACACTTCGTTTCGGTTATCCTTCAGTTCCTCGACTCGTGGTCGCTGCAGTTGCATTGTACTCTTCGCTAGGATCGTTTCATCGTTCAAAGCAGCTTCAATGTTTCGGATTCCCTGGTTACCGCAATATCTGGTTTCAGGCATCATCTAGGTCGTTCTTGGGGCCACAGACATCATCTCTTGGTTCCCTGGGCGACATGTGATGAAATGAAATTGATCTTCAGGGCATCGATGAACCCCAGCAGTCGTCGGCTGGCCCTTCTTCCTGGGCGTCATTCCTGTGGCTGAAGTCAGTTCAGCCATGCCCTTTTTTCTTTTTTTCTTTGTTTTATTTTTTTCTTCTCTTCTTTTTTTTCTTTTTTTTCTTCTCTTCCTTTTTTCTTTCTCTTTGCTTTCTTCTCCCTTTTATAGAAAACATGGACAATGACTAAACCATTCAGATAGCAGCCATGCAAATTCGCCCGCAATAGGACGGAGAATGATATTATTCATTAAATGGAGGCGCTAGAGCGTGATACAATCTCAGGTGTCTTCCATTAAGGGGTGGGAATTGAACTTTCCCATGATGGTTGACAATTACATATGCCCTGCCCTCGTAGACTTTTTGGACCATGTAGGGCCTGAGCCAATTCTCATTCAGCTTGCCCTTGGGGTTGGCAGCCATGATTTCTCTTCTTTTGACCATGACAAGGTCACCCTTCTTAAATTCGTGTTCATTGACAAGCTTGTCGAAAGCACGCGCTATCCGGACCTGATAGATCTGGATGTTCTGCTGGGCTCAAAGTCATTTTCCTTCTGAGTTGGAGAGCTCTTCAAGTCTTCGCTCAGCTTTTGTTTGCCCTTCACAGACTAATCCATGTGGGATTGTGACCCTCAGGGAGGGTATTTCCAACACAATGGGGACAATTACTTCTGAGCCATATACCAGGGAGAAAGGTGAGCAGCCCGTTGGGATTTTGTACACAGTCCGATATGCTCATAGCACCTCGTACATCTTATCCTCTCAGTCTCTTTTGTTGGAATTAACAATTTTGGCTAGGAGAGTACAGCGAGTCTTGTTAAAAGCTTCAGCCAAGCCGTTGGCCTGTAGGTTGTAAGGGGTCGACGTCCTCCAGTCAATCTTATACTTTTCTACCAGTCGGTAGACCATCTGATTGTGAAAGTGGCTACCGTTGTTCAAGATAATTCGGCTAGGAGTACCGAAAAGGAATATGATGTTGCGACGGACAAACCTGACCACGATTTCCCCGGTCACCTCCTTCAGAGCCACAGCTTCTGCCCAGCGAGAGAAGTAATTAGTGTAGACACCCGTTTTTAACCGATAAGTCGAGTCATTTTCTTGTTCTCCCGGTGATACCCAATTTGGTCCTTGATTGATAAATTTGTCATATTTTCGGCCGTTGAGCTCAATTTTATCCCCTTGGACCTAAATCCTTGTTTCGCGAAGAATTTCAGTTCGAATGCTCATTGATCAATCATAATCTCTTACAAAGTCATTTGTGGTTATATTCCAATCATCATTTACTCAAGAACCTTGATCGGGCATTAACCGGCTTGGAAATTTCAAATTTCTGGTCCAGGAGTGGTCGCGCTATATCGTCATAGCGCGTTCACTTCTGAACGCGCTATGGTCCTATAGCGCGATTACAGTCAGAGTCCAGTTTCGTTCGGGCTCTCCGTTTTCGATCCTAGAGTCCTAGTTTGGGCAAGTTCTTATCTGGATATTGCCAAATAATGGACCTTACCCTGTCAGGACTCTTTTCCCCTCATTAATCGGCAGGATTGCCTCGATTTATCAAATCAAATTGAGGGATGGAATCAAACTCCGACCTAGGGTTTGTTCTTAACCCTTTTCCTATAAATTGATCTCAATGGCCGTCGTTTTTAAGGGATACAACTTGGGAATACAGAAACATATTTATATAAAGAAACTGCACAACCCGTTAAGGTTTACACTTCGTATTCAAAAATGTATATATAAAGAAACTGCACATAGATCTTTTCCATGTGGATCTCAAGACGGTTCAATCCTGTGGCGATAGACAGCCTCAACTCCAAAGATGATGAGTGAGGGAGTAAGACTATGTTTTTCATTTTTCTTGAGTGCTTTGGCTGTCACAATCATGTACTTTTTCATGCATGTATGACATTTTGACCAATCTAACTTAAACTTATTGTCATTATTAAGTTTGGACTGAATATGCTTCTAATCTGGCATGGTATGCAAGACCACCCAATATGTACTGCCTGGTACAGTATGTACCAGGCATTTTCGTACCAGTACCGGCCCATGCCGGGATGGTTCGGCCAGTTTTATCCCGGAACTGGCCGGTACGCAATAAAAAATAATAAAAAACCGGACGAACCTAGGTACTACCGGCTGATTCAACCCCAGTTCATCCGTCGGGACCGGCCGATAAAGCCTTAGGGTGTCCTCTCACAGGCTGCACTTTGTCACTGCCCGTGAGAGGAACACCAAGCCACCCGCAGCCACTGCAGCCACATGCTCGTCCCGCTGCCGCAGCCACCACTTGCCCGCCCGAGCTCCAGCCACCAGGAGTCTGCCGGGCACTGCCGCCAGTGATTGGCCCCACCGTGAACCAGGCCCGCATCTCCTCCTCCATGGTTCCACTTCCACCCGCAGCCACACTCGCAGGCAGCAGCACCAGCAGAGGCGTAGGAGCCAGCCGGCCACCTCGATGCCGGCAATTGTCACCGGCCGCCGACCCAAGCCGTCGACAACGAGCAGATCTGGCTGCCGGTGACCATATCCATTTATTTTTCTGTTTTTTCTGATGTTGTTACATTTTTTACAATTTTTAAACACAAGTATATATACTTCAATACTTACACGGGGAGTAACGATACCGAATTGGCCAATACCGGTTCGTACTGGTTCTGGTACCAGAATCAGGCCTAACCGGTTCCAGAACCAAGGATAACAGTTTCAGTTTTGGTTTCGGCCCAAAATCAAATAAAATACTATTTTTTTGCCCTGCAGTTGGCGTCTAGTTTCAGCCGTTGTCGAGTGTCAAAGGTGTTAGAGTTGAACTTTCAAGACACTTACTCCACAAAGTGCTCAGAATTCCTGAAGCTAGAGAGGTAGAACATGGATTCAAATTTGATCTTCATGATGCATTTTCTGTTATTACTGATTTATCTAGCAACCCTAGCGAGAAAAATAAGACAAAGCTGAGAGCGTTCAATGTAGCAACATTCCCCCCTCTCAAAAGGTTATTGCATCACATTCTCACATCAATGATTACACCTCAGACAAGAGGGAGAGGGAGACTAATTGATTCACAAAGATTCATCTTGTATTGTCTGATAAAGAATGTTAGAATTTGCTTGCCTGAAGTCATAATTCAAATAATGAAAAGCTGCAAGGATTCACGAAGACATTTCCCTTATGCACCTCAATTGACGGCTACCTTCAAGAAGGCAGGAATCTCCATGGATAATGAGATTTCAAAGGAAATCACGAAAGTAAATATTTATAACATGGATTTCATTTCCAAGTACATGAAACTGGAACCTGCCTCTTCAAGTCGAGTGGAGAAGACAGTTCATAGGGAAGCTCAAAGTCAGGGGGAGGGTCCTCCTCCACCAGAGGAATCAGCTGAACAACAAGTTGTTGTTCAGCAAGAAGAAGCTGAGAGAGAGATTGAACAAGAAACTGTGGAACCATCAGAGGAACATCTGCCAGAGCAAGAAGCTGAAGAGATGAGGTCTCCAGCAGGACTAGCATTGGAACAACTTGACCAGGGAATCGGTGAACTGTTTGACAAATTTGGAATGGGACCTGGTATTGGACAGCCGCAAGAGGACCAGCCTGAGCAGATAGAACAGGAAGAAGAGACAGAATCAGCTGAAGAACCTATTTTTGATGATGCTGCTATAGCTAAATTTGCTGATGACATCCTGATTGATACTATGGAAAAGTGTCTGGAAGAAATTGCTGACCAAGTGGTTGAAGAACCTGGTTTTGATGATGCTGATATAGCTATCTACGCTGATGACTTCCTGAACGAAACTGTGGATAGATGTCTGGAAATAATTGCTATCCTTGTTCTTAAGGAATCAGAAGTAGAACTACAGGAAGTCCAACTAAATGTTCCATCTCGAGAGGTTACTGCTGAAGATGTTCCACCTAGAGAGGTTGTTGAGATTCAACAGGGAGCACAAGAAAGAGTTGAAGTTCCTCAAGAGGAACCACAAAGAGAGGATGCTCCAGCTACAATGGAAATCGAGGAAGACTCATAGGAGTATGTCATGGGTCCAGAACCTCATTTCTGATTATATGCAAGAATGTCCTTTGCACCAGCTCCTGTCTATGGACCTCAAATGGGAGGACTGGTTGGGCTTGGCATGCCTCCTCCACTATCTCCTGAACAACAACCCCCACCAGTAGATCAACATGTTGAAGAGCCATCTACATCTGGTGAGGAAGCTGAATCTCCACCTGAAGGGCATGCAGCACCTGAGCCCACCATAGCTGAAATGTTGTCAAATTTGACAGCCATGGTGATGAATCAGAATGATAGGATGGATGCTCTATTTCTGTATACAAATTTCAACATTAATCGAGTGAATTCTAGGCTGCAGCACTTAGAAAACTCCATGATGACACAATGGCTGCACTTTTTAATTGATAAACAAAGTGCAGATGCAGCATCTCGAGAACTCTTGGAGTCACTTCTGGGTGTATGCAACAGAATTACAGAGTTGGTCAGCAGTATCCAAGACACTCAAGCTACCACCTTCAGCTCAATTGCAAAAATTATTGATAATACTTTTGAACTCCGAATAGAACTTGAAAAATTGAAGGGTGTAGTGAATGCTTTAATTCCAGGTCAGCGGTTGCTTATTGATCATATCGGTTCTGTTCAGAATGAAGTCACCACTATAGCAGACCGACTTCAGAATCTGCATTCGGAGCAAGAAGATATCTCCTCTCTGGTGGCCAATGTGTGAAGTACAGTTCACTACTGGTTTGAAGAGCTGTCCAATTCACTTCAGAGTCTCCAGACTTCAATTGTTACCAGCACTGCCACTCAGGGCTTTCCAAGTGCCAGACCAAGTGGTTATGTGCCACCTAGGGACCGAGGAGGCCACCGAGGCGCCTCTTCCAGTCGCTAAGTTCTGTCTGCTACACAGTGCTTCAGTGGAAATGCTTGGCCAATGTTATTTGTCTCAATTCCTACTGCTGGTTGTTTATGTTTGCTGACTGTCCCTGATTCCTTCTGATATTTTTTGGGCAATTTGTGCTGAAAATTCATTGTGTGCAGAAAACTTCCCAAGTCTATATGGTTGACACTAATCAAGGGGGGATCTTTCATCTCAAGTGCAACCTATAACTCAGTCCACATCTGGGGAAGCTTCCCTTTGGCTTAATGTCGATGATCTTATTAATGTTCTCTCTCAATTGGATGAGGCACAACGCCAAAAGATCTAGGCTGCTCTTCAAGGGAAATCTGTCCCTTCTTCCTTGTCGAATCCCCTTCAGGCCGCGAGTGGCCTACAAGACAATTCTTCTAATGACCAGGTGGTCCACCAAGGGGACCCATTTGGTCCTCATTCCCGTCCGATAACCCCTGTCCCTGCTGTGTCAGGTTATTCTTTTGTCAAGCCACAAAACCCGTCTCCTCCCCTATTCTTGAGAAGGCCCATGCCTAATCAATTTCCTTCTAATCTGGCCCCAGCTGAGTCTGCTACCAATACTCTCCTTCAGAAGATTGCCAGTGTGGAGGAGCAACTCAAGAATATGTCTATTCCTAAAGATGCTCCAGAAGTCATTGTCCCCACTCTGCCAGTTTTCCACTTGCTTTCATCAGAAATGCCAAACTTTCGACGTTATAATGGAACAGGCAATCTATTAATTCATTTGAAAGATTTCATGTATGAGACATCCTTTTGGCAGAACAATAAAACATCTTTGGCCCATCTCTTTAGAAGGTCCTACAGCACGGTCATTTCACCTTGAGCCAATTCTAGAAATTGTTGTATTTTATCCATTCTGAGATAGGCCAAACTGTAAGTGCGTTCAAACGTAGCCATGAACTCTGTCCAGGTGATCTGACAAAGTGGATGGGAATAAAAAGTAACCTCCCACTCTAAAGTCCACCACATAATCGTTGCACCCTGAAGTTGAAAAGTAGCAAGCATAACCCTCTCATCCTTTGCGCATTCCATTGAACGGAACACGCGTTTAGTGGCTTCAAGCCACACCCTGGCTGCATCCAGATCTGACTGACCTTCATATGTCACCGGGTGGAATAGCAAGAATTCCTTTAGTGATCTACCATGGCCACCATCCACTTGAGGCGTAGGAAGATCAACTTGAGCTAGAGTTGGCACAACCGGAGGAGGAGAAGTGCCACCTTCTTCCTTCAGAACACGCCTTCTACGAGGCGGCATCTTTAATCTAAGGAAACATGCAATAATGAAAAATCCATCAATAATCATGAGAATCATCCTAAGCCAGCAATAGACGACTCACATGGACTTACTCCAGACTAGCATGGATTTCAATTCCTTATATAAATCCTCAACACAGCTCTCATACCAACTGTAATGACCCAGAGATCCAGATACCGGTAAACCGATACCAAGACCTGGGGACTCCACCCAAGTGGCTGATGAGGCCCCTGTTGGCACTCAAAATATGATGGACGATGATCAAGCCACAAAGATGAATAACACGGCCCACTGAAGCATAGAAGCCGATGAAGATCAACCTATTGAAGACTTCTCAAGCTGCCAGAGCCGCAAGTCACCTAGAATGAACGCCGGGGACTTCACCTCAGGAGAATCGAGATGGATCCATAACTAACCGACAGTGCGACCAAGCCTGCTCAATGATCCGGCATCGACTCCGTCATGCCGCTACCCCACACCCATAGCCCGACCAAGGACGACGGTTCACCTGGTGGCTTTCCACCTGAATGAAAACTCTCCTGAGGAGGAAGAATGCCATCGGCCCTTCATGACAAGGAATTGAAGGCTCTATTAGCGGAAGACCCTGATCACCCGACACGGGTTCGGCTTCTCGCTCTGTTGGGCCCGTCAGTGACCAAGTCAACACCCAGTCAAGGCGGAATCACCCTGGGTGTTATGTCACCCTACAAGGGAGCTTTGAGCATGAGCAAGGCCGAGCCATAAGCGTAAATCATAGTGCGAAAGACCGTGTCAATGAAAAACCCGCATGCTCAAGCCAAATACACACGGAGTTTCGGCTAAGGCTGTCTATCATGTCGAGAGCTGCGTCAACACCCCATCAAGGTTTTTCAAGAACCGCGGCAAAAAGAATCGTCAACGATGACCCTCGGCATCATCCCTGGACTCATCGGATAGCCCTCGCAACCAAACGGAGCTAATACGGTGTCCTGTTCACCGGTGTGCCCCTTAAAATGGCGTCGTCTTCACCAGCACGCAAAAGACCTAGGCCAAGATCTATTCCTTGGCACCACCCTTCCCGACGTGCCCCTCCATGGCGCAGAGAAGCTTGGACCTATAAAAGACTTTGTTCGTTTGATGAGAAAGGAAAATGGAGGAGAGAAAAAAAAGAGAATTAGGGGCGTAGAGAATTAGAGAAATAGAGAGAACCTAGAGAGCGAGGTAGAGAAAAGAATCGAGGGCCAATCTGAAGAGAGTCTGAGGGTTTCTTCCTAGGCGAGTTCTTCCCCTGAGATCATCTCCACTGTCGCTGTCTCCCTCTGCTACGTACCAATTCTCCAGCACCGGAGAAGAAGGGTTCTCCTGTGTTTCCGTAGGTGGGTAACCACCGTGTTCCCCGCCGATTCTCTCCCTGCTTCGATGTAAATGAGAGAGGGAGTGGGAGGCGATGATAAGAGCGAAATTTCCCCCCTTCTTCTCATCTTATTTTCCTTCTCTGTAATCCCTTTCTTTGTTTAATAGTGTAAATGGTGTCTGAGCATCAGTGTCGGTGCCACAGTTTGAACTTGTGCCTCCTCTTCTCACGCTTGAGATTAATGAAATACATGAGCTAGGTTGAATGAGTTAATATGGTCTCTGCCCTACGTCAGTTCTTCTCCTTCTTCTACTTTCTCTGTGTGTCATTCTTATTGCCACTGAACTAGCGCCGTTCTACAACATCGGCACTAGGATGAATAGTGTATTATCTCCTTTTTACTCTCTGCGCATTCAACGATTTGGCTGAGCGAAGGTCTTCCCGATTCGTTCCCTCAGTGGCGCATATGCCCTTTGATCCCTTGGGCTACAGTAATCTGCCTCCCCTCCCCGGGAGTTTTCCTCTTCCAACCAGATGCCAAAGGATTTTATAGTCGGAAGCACGCTTACATGTGTACGGTCCGTAGATTGTGGGTTGTCCCCCTAACTCCTCCTCTATTCTTGACTATGAGTACAGGGAGACGAGGCCATCCCCAGAATCTTTGTCACCGCTATCTTAGGTCATCTGATGAGTATAAAATCAACTAGCTAACACTCACCTGCGTACACATGTGCACCCTACAAATACTAATTTTATTCCACTAACTATGCATCTCTTTACCGCACCATTTTAACAAATCTCAACAGTGAGTGGTGCGGACACCCGAGCAGTCGATCGGCACAACACGCCGAACCACCGGTACCGCACGAGGAGCACGACTCGAGCCACCACAGCGTCCATCTGGCTCGGAGACAGCCTGGAGACTCCGCCTTGAGCCTCTCCATTTATCATATTTCATTAGACTTTATGTGTGTGTAATTTGTATTTATTTCATTACATTCGATTTGCTATTCTGAGTGTAATAGGCGCTTATGTGTATTCGGGACCCCGTGGGCCCCACGGGCCCCACAGGGCCCACCACATTGGGCCACCTCATCCCAGGACCCCACATGGGGCCAGTCAACATGCCACATGGGAGCATCTAGAAG